>PVIR01018709.1:0-33009 GCA_004026965.1 Petromus typicus | reverse complement strand
TAACAATACTGGGTGTGGAGACTCACCCCAGCGGCAACCAGTACCACATACCAGTGCCGGGCGTGGTGGCTCACGCCTGTAATCCCAGCACTCGGGAGGCAGAGGCAGGAGGATTGTGATGTGAGTTTGAGGCTGAGCTCAGGGCCAGCCTGAACCACAAAGTGAGACCCTGTCTCAAAAAACCTTAAAAAAAAAAAAAGGCCAAACTAGGGAAGGCAAGAAGCAGGTACTACTCACAGCAAACTAGAGCTAGGCAGGGATGTCTGCTACAAGGATAATTACAACTCTTTCCAATTTATTTAATCAAAGTTTATGGACTAGTATGTGATCTATTTTAGAGAACATTCAGGGTGCTATCAAGAATAATATGTACTGTGCTACAGCAAAGTAGGACTTTGACATATTTATTAAACATATTTGTTCAAAGCTGTGATTCATCTCTGATATTTCGGTCAATTTTTGCTAATGTGACCTATTTGTGAAAGTGGAAAACTGAAGTTACCCACATGATTGTGGGAGTGTTTATTTGATCTCTAAATCCAGCAATAATTTCACGATGTTGAGTATACCAAAGCTTGTGCACATATGTTTACAAATGTTGTCTTCTGTTGAGCTGTTTCTTTAGCTCCACACATGCAGTGACTTCTTTGTTAAGTTTCAGCTTGAAATTTACCATGTCTGAGAATAAAACTAACACCACTGAGTCCTGGTCCACAGAACACCGTTTTCAATCCTTCAATTTTTAGCCTGTGAATTCTGTTTGGGATGAAATGAGTCTCTTGAAGGCAACAGACTGCTGGGTTTTGATTGTGAACCTACCTGACAATCCGTGTCTTTTAATTCGGGAGTTGAGGCCACTTACAACAAAAGATATTGGCTTAGACTTACTGGCCTCCAGGCCCACACCGGAAAAGCTCCCAGGGACTGAGGTTAGCAGCGGGGGGCTTGGGAAATGGCGAGTGCATCGCTGAGTCTGTGCCAGGGTTGGAGCTTACTGGCCTCTGGACCCACACCAGCAGAGTGCCCAGGGACTGAGGTTAGCAGGTCAGAGTCTGACTTTCTCCACATCAACTGCAGAAGCACATACAGTCACCTTGTATTGGTGAGTAGGTGGGCCTATTGGAACATCAGCCCCTACCATTGCAGCTGCACTGGGCCTACAGCCTACTGGCCTCCAGGCCGACTGCACAAGTGAGCCTAGAGACTCTGTATTGCTGAGCAGGTGGGCCCATTGCAACCTCAGACAGTGCCACTGTAGCAGTTCAGGAGCCACAGTCTCCCTGCCTCTAAAGCAGACAGGAGAAGGTGCTCTGACTGTATTGACTGAGTGCCTCATATGGTGTGCCAGAACTAGGGGTTTTTCTTTAGGTCCCAATACAGACTGCAAAGAACAACCCAGGAAACACTGCTATTTTAAGGTTCCTAACTAATAGGAGGAAAGTGACTTGCAACAAACAGTGCAAGAAAACAGGGCAGGTCAGAGATGAAGAAACATTCAAAGTCTCAGATACAAAGATCCTCCCCTCAAGGTAACACAGGGGGAAGGGAAATAGAGAAGTCTGAAGTCCAGGCTCCAGAGTCCTCAGAAAAGGTAATCAAAGCAGATCTAGTGAAATGGAAATCAGAACTGATCTCTGAGATGAAAGCAGAGATATTGGACAGTGTCAACATGATGATTAATAAAGCTAAAGAGGAAATCATGGAGTTGATATAATCCAAGATATCAAAAGCAATGGAACCTTTTAAACACCTACAAGCAGAAGTCCAGGAAATTAAGAAAGAAAATGAAAGTTTGCGCAATAGAATGAATTTGGCAGAAGACCGAATTTCAGACCTAGAAGACAGGATCTCAACCAATGAACTGGTAAGGCATAATCTATGGAAAAAAGCGAGCGATAATGAAAAGTCAATCCAACAATTCTTAGATGATTCAAAGAAGAATAACATAAGATTGACTGGAGTCACTGAGGAAGCAGGAGACAATGCTAAAGACATCAAAAAGCTAATCACAGAGATAATGGCAGAAAACTTCACAGAAAAAAGGAAAGAATTGGACATACAAATAGATGAAGCATACAGAACGCCACATGCCCGTGACATGAAAAAATCTACACCCAGTCATATAATCATAAAAGTCCCAGATATCAAAAAAAAGAATGAAATACTGAAAGCAGCCAGAGAAAAGAAAACAGTTACATTCCAAGGGAAGCCCGTCAGGATCACAGCGGACTTCTCAACTCAAACACTCAATGCAAGAAGAGCCTGGAGTGAAGCCTTCCAAGCCCTAAAGGAAAACAACTTCCAACCCAGACTGATGTATCCTGCAAAACTATCCTTCAAAATCGATGGGAAAATAAGATACTTCCATAACAAAGAACATCTGAAAAACTTCACAAATATGAAAACTGTGCTCCAAAAAATTTTAAAGAATATCTTGGAGAAAAATAAGGAAAGTTACAAATCCATGAGACCTAACTGAGTCTACCCATGGGACCAAACAAGAAACCGATGGGAAAAGGGCAAAAGTAGAATAACATCCAAAAACAGGAAAACATGGCAGCACTAAATTTACCTATTTCAGTCATAACTATTAATGTCAATGGCCTCAGAAAGTGTCAATGAAGAGATACAGACTGGCAGAGTGGATCAAAAAGCAAGATCCTACAATCTACTGCATACAAGAAACACACCTAATTCAGAAAGAAACCCATGGACTGAAAGTAAAGGGATGGAAAACAATACTCCATGTGACAGGAAACAGCAAGAAAGCAGGAGTGGCAATTTTATTTGCAGACAAAATAGACTTCAAGCCAAAGCTGATAAAGAGAGATAAAGATGGACACTATCTTTTAGTTCAGGGGAAATTCTTTTTTTTAGTTTTTTTTTGAGACAGGGTCTCGCTTTGTGGTTCAGGATGGCCCTGAGCTCAGCCTCCAACTCAGCTCAATCCTCCTGCCTCTGCCTCCCAAGTGCTGGGATTACAGGCGTGACCCACCACGCCTGGCACTGTGGTATGTGGTACTGGTTGCTGCTGGGGGTGAGTCTCCATGCCCAGTATGGTATGTGGTTACGGGGGTTCCCATCCTGGGAAGAGCTATGTTTTGCCCCATTACTTTCTTGCTTGCTATTCTTAATTTTTAGTTTTAAAACTATATTCTATTGACTTCATATTCCTCTTCTCTTGCTTGGCATGTATCTTTTCCCAATGGAGATCATTATTCTGCTTTTGTACACTATTCTCCATCCTTTTATATTTCATCTTTACATATATAATGTATTCAAAATACCAAGTCTATAACATTAAAAGTTCTACAGATATTAGTTGAATTGATGCATCAGGAGATTAATAGTAACCAAGCAATTCAACATACTTTAAAGTTCATTTTTTATCCTGTGCCATGTGTAGAAAATATTAAATAGGAAAATTGTGGAGATTACATTTCAAGCACTGCAAATTCTTTTTTCACAGTGGAGGCCACTAGACATAACCAGTACAGAGCAAAGGGAACAAGACAGAGGTCACGTGATATCACTTAAATGGGAAATGTTTACAAATTGATCTCATGGATGCTGAGCATAGAAAGGCAATTAGGGGCTTGGAGGTGAGAAAGGGGGAGGCTTAGGGAGATATTATTCAAATGACACACACAATTTTAGCTCAGATGGGAAATAATCTCAGGAACTGTATCATTCTACATGGTGAATACCGTTGACAGCAATGGATTATATACGTAGCACACTATAATATGGATGAGCACTGAAAACTTAAATGAGATATGCCAGATGCAAAAGAAGAGATAATTTATGATTCCATGAATGTGAGATATACAGGACGATCAAAATTTCATAGACATGGAAAAGAGAGCAGAGTTATTGGATCCCAGAGGACAGAAACTGGGAAGTTGCTCCTTAGTATGTAAAGACTTTCAGTTCAAGATGATAAAACATGTTGCAGATAGACAGTCATGATGAATAAGCAACATTCCAAATGTAGTTGATGCAGCTTAAACATGCATTTAAATTATTTTAAAATCAATATGTTATATACTTGAAAACTGCTATAACAATTTATTTTAAATATTTTTGTCAATAAGAGATAAGTATATGAAGTAATATATATGTGAATTACCTTGACTTAGCCTTTCTATAATGTACCCATACATCAATCCACCTCTAATATCCTATAATGCTATCTTTTTCCTAGCAATCGACCAAATACTGATCTTTACATAGAGTAAGTTAAACAATATGGAACTTATAAGTTTTACACATTGTTTATTGGGATGGTGATTGACCCGAGGCCCCTAAACACACTAAGTGCATGTTCTCACCACGAAATCTGTGTATCTAGATGTTGATTCATAACCTTTAAAAGATTTTTGGGATGGTTACTTTAACTAACATATTACTCATAATAATCAATGGCTGACAGAACATAAAAGTTTAAAAATACAGATTCATTATGATGTTAAATCCTCCCTTGCAATTGTTTTAAGTAATTTTCTACCAAGGCTCAAAACTGGTTTAAATTTCAACATTTTAGGACTGGGGACAAAACTCAGTGGCAGAGCGTTTGCCTAACACATTTAAGATCCTGAGTTCAATGCCCAACATTGCACAAAATATCTAAATATCAACATTTTTATCTTCCTTTTTAACTATATAATCCCAATAATCAACAAAATGGCAGAAAGTATGGTATCATAACCATGAAACTTAAAAAATCTTAGTAAATTTATAAGTAAGGCTGAGAAAATCTATTTGATTTTTCACATACTCACTTTCAAAATATAAAATTAGAGTGGGTTTCCAAGAACCTACAAGTAACAATTATGCTCTGGAATCCCAAATTGTGTTTAAGTGATACAAAGAAAATACAGTCAATCATCTGGCTGGACACATAAGACACAGGTGATTTTCTAAGAGTAGATAGCTTGCTGGCAGATAAAGCAAACAGAGCCTGGCAAGTGAACAGAGCATGAATGAAAGACGCTGAAAGGCGGAGGTGGGTGAGCTCTCTAATAGCTGGTAAGGAGAGTACCAGAAGCTTACTTTACTTTGGGAATGACTCAGTCCATTTCATCCCACTTTGAGAACTTTTCGTCATCAATGTGTTTAACTGTTAAGATGGACTCACAGGCCTAAAACCTGGCTACAATAAACAAAATTAATAGTTTTATATGTAAATCAGGGCAACAAATATAGAAAGTTATATTTTTTAAAGGTGACACTGAGAGTAACTATCTATCTGCAAAACTATTATACATTAAATTTTATATATTATAAAAATTTATATTTAATATAGGGTGGAGAAAATAGAAGGGCTGGTAAGAACGCATTTCTCATCCTAGCACCTGAGCCCAGAAAGGAGTCCCTGGTCTCCTTTTCAGACATACTAGGAAAGCTCTGGTACTGTGAACTCTGTGCTCACAGAGTACATAAAATGACTTCTCCAGGAGACCAGACCTCACAAACCAGGTAAAATGACACTAAGAACACCAACCCCCAGTTTTTTGTTTTCTGAAGAAGTCATGAAATGAACTGTAGAAGCACAATTCCACAACTTGGCAAGAGAAATAAGCGATTTAAAATCCATTATACACTTGATCAGACACGCCACTAATCTATAGTCACAAAATGGGAAGAAGTTCTGTAAATCTAGACAATGCAAAGGGAAGGGGATAGAATTATTTAACTGCTTGTTTTCTTTGATAATTTTCCAGGTCATCTCCACAAATGTTTGCAAAATTAAAGCTGGAGACATTTCTATGAAGTTACTCAAAACAGACAATTTTTTAAATGCCCTGTTTAAAGCCACTCGCCTGTTTCCTTCACTTATTTAAAGTCTTTATTGAGGCCTGAAAGAGTAGATAATGATCTAAAACAAAGTTGGAATAATTTTAAATTGCCTACAAAAGTGTAGAATACAAAAATGTTTATCAAAACTTCAACAGTATGTATTTCAGAAAGATGTGAAAAGCATATTATTTTCTCTGGGCCTATGATTTTCAAAACTAGGTTTGCCCAGAAAATCTGTGAAATCTAAAGTTCTAGACCTGAAAACTACAAGTAGCTACTGGTGTCAACCACCTTTATCACATTTTAGTGCTAAAACAGAAACTCAGAATGTGGACTCCCCAGGTATTCCTGCTACACAAGGTTAAACTACAGATTCAGGAGAAACTGCTCCAAAATTTCTAAGTTGTTTTTAAAAGGCCCTCAAATATCCCTGGGACTGGAGGAAGATCCAGGACAAAGCTCTAAATTTCCTTAATTGTTTTTTAAGCAGTTTAAACAAGGTTGAAGCAAAGAAGATTAAATTTGAAAAAATTAACTCACTGAAGATCAAGATGTAATTAGACATATGAGAAACTTTTATCACTTTACTCCAGAGAAAACTCAAAAGTAATTCTTATAACTTCAGAATTTTCTTGTAGATCTGCATGGGAAAAAATACACTGTTTTAGTCATTGCTCAGATCTTGAGGCAAAACTAACAGCTCCAGGAACCTACAGTACCCTGGACAGGTGACTGCTGTCACACGCTCTACAAACCATCAGTCATCGGACGGAGGAGGTTTGGCTCCAAGTGCTTTGTCCAAAGTTTCCAAACAGATGACTCTCTCCAGAAACTGCTTCAGCGAAGACAGCTTCCCTGCCCAGGTCACATCTCCTTTCTGGGCACCCTGTGTCTAAACCCAGCGACAGGTCAAAAGAGAAACTTAAAATCAGAACTCTCAGGCTGCCTTGTGCAAAAACATCCCAGCTTCCGAGCTGCCTGTGAGGCCAGCAGAGGCTGTGCTTCTGAGCATCCAGATGCCTCAATTCTTTGAGGCAGTCCACTCTCCTGCTTTCCTTCCCTCTAGCCCCTAACTGTTGTTCTCATTAGTATTCTCTAATAAATCTCCTATGTGGCCATGTATATATCGGCACACATTGTAATAGCTAAACCTGGGAAACACATCACATACCCATCAACTGGAGACTAGATAAAAATGTTGGTTTTTTTCATAAAATGGAGTATTACTCCACCATGAAGGATGACAAATTACAGGCATTTATAGCTAAATGAATACACACTGAGGCCGTACTCCTAAGTGAACTAATAGGACACAGATGTATAAATACCAGATCATTTCTCTAGTATGAGAAACTGAACGTGTAAATTAGGCCCAAAATGTAGGAGAAAGCAAAGAAGGGAAAGAAAAATTTCACGGTAAAAAGGAAAAAATGGAAACAAAGCTCATGGACATAATGGGTTAGAGAGTTGGAGAGAGGAAAGGAAAACGGGAAAAAAAATGAAAATCAAGATCTATCATGTACAGGTACAAATTGTCAACGAGAAATGTGTCACAATGTACTCCTAAAATGTACCAATAAACTCCATTTATTATTTTTAAAAATGTAAAAAAAAAACTCTTACAGGCAAAATCCACCTCAGAGCCCCACGGCCTGGGTGGAGAAGCCTTGTAATAACAGGGAAGTTCTGGTCCCTCTGCTCCTTATTTTTCCAAACAGCAGCCTCTTCCTCCACCTCCAGGGTTAGTGAACTCCTTCCACAGAGTCAGAACTTCCCGAGAGAAGGTGACCAGCGACCTAACAGCAGGCAGGCCTTTAGTTCTAATTTGCACCAGCAATGAGAAGCTTCACTCCCGGGTGATGAAGTCACAGCAAAACCTATTTCTTTCCTCCAGTGTGTCTCATCCTGTGCAACGCGGGCACCGAGGCATGCGGCGAAGAGTGGGGTGGAGGCAAATATTATGATCTTTCTCAGAACGGTAACATTTCTTAGCACCTTGGGAAAGCAAACCTTCGAGGAGAGTAGTCTACTCTAATAACTAGGATGAAAGTCCTTATATTAGCTATTGATATTATTATCTCACCACTTTGCATTTATATACCTGCAGGGAGCAAACAGGCTTTGAAAAGTCTGAAGAAATGGAAATAATCCTATTTTACTGTCAATGACAGCCAGATAGCCATTAAAAATACACTTGTCTGATAAACAGAGTTGTAAAGGAGGAACTTTTTAAATCTCCTTTCTGGAAATCTGTCTTATCAGTTTTGTGTGACTCTGGGTTTGTGCATTCATCTGAAAATCAGCGGTGATTTCTGCCAAGCCCTTGTTGTATGCGCATTTCAATTAAAAACCTGATGAGCCCTCTTATCAGTCCCAGGCATTCCTCTTAGTCATCACTGAGTATACCTTCCTGTGAAACAGCGCTGGTATTTTCTTTATTCATGGCTATAAAGTTATTTCAGATTAAGTTTAGCTTTGCTTACTAACTTCTCAAAATGAAGTCTAAGGTGCTAGCAGCACAATACATTCTCCCATCAAAGTAAATCCAAAAGCTCAGGGTTAGATTTCATGCACACACTAGAACTGAAATTTACTGAAGAGTGATTTGTTGATACAAATTAATTTTTTTAAAACAAGAGTTTTTAAGTGGTGTCCTTCAAAATGACGTCAACCCAATGAACAGAAATAACCATTACTGGCATCATATCTAGTTTGCTTAGCACTCTGGGAAAGGTACTTAATATCTGTAACATCAAATATAAAAAGATAAAAAAAGTCTGCATCTTCAAAGAAAGCTCTTAATGGTACATTTCTGATTTCCAATACCGACACCTTCTGAACTCTAGAGTAAGGCTCTAAATACACAACAATAAAGAAGGGATCAGACATCCCTCTACTTGTATGCATACATGACATATTCACATGTGAGAAAGCCTTTTTTCTTTTAAAGACTTCTCATCACATCCACAGCGTTTAAATCAGGAGGTAAGATGCCAATAATTATACTTCCTAATAAGATTATGACTAGTTAATTTCAGGATTCAAAAAACTTAAAATTTATTAAGAAATGAAAAATATTGGTAGATCGTATAATCTTTTATAGTTTGCATCTGAAATGTCTTGTAGGAACTCAAATACTGAAAGTTTGGGAAGGAGGATTTAGCTCAGTGGTTCCAGTGCCTATATGGCAAGCACAATGGCCCAGGTTCAATCCCCAGTAACCACATACAATGCTGGTCCTGGTGACTCATGCCACCAGCAATCAGTACCACACAACACAGTGCCGGGCATGGTGGCTCACATCTGTACTCCTAGCATTTGGGAGGCAGAGGCAGAACGATTGCTGTGAGTTCCAGGCTCGCCTGGGCTACATAGTGAACTCAGGTCCAGCCTGAACTACAAAGCAAAACCCTGTCTCAAAAAAAAGAAAGTTTGTATAATAGGGTGAAGGGGGAAAAATAATGGGATTATAACAAGAAAGAAAGGAAACAAATTTTATGTATAGAGGGGGGTGGTAGGGTGGGTAGGGGTATGGGAAAAAAATGAGAATTAAGCTGTGTCTTATACTGGTACAAACCCCCATTATGGACAACAATCATGACACATATATGTAATGTACCAATAAAGATTTCAATTTTTAAAAAAAGAAAGTTTGGTTCCCAGGGCAACATGTTCACATTTGGGGCTGGAAGCCTCTGACTTTATTGGCAGATTATGATAGACACACACTTTCATGGCATTCCTGGAAGGTGTTGGAAAATTAGGAATGAGAACTAAGGGAAGGGCATGGGGTCATCAGTAGGTATATGCCCCGGGGGATAATACCTTGTTCTCAGCATCATTTTCATTGACTCTCCCCACCCTTCCTGGATGCCCTGAGGTCAGCTGCCTCCTGCACCACACACTTGCACCACCACCAAGCTGTGCCTCATCACAGCAGCAAGCCAGCCATGTACTGCAGCTCTGAAACCATAAGCCAAAGTCAACTTTCACCTTCTAGCTGTTTTTCTTGGATATTTTGTCACAGTGATGGAAAGCTAACACAGTGTCCAACTTTAATTTTAACACCAAAGGACAAGGAAATCCCGATGATCTCAACAAGACCACGATTCCACACCAGTCAGAGCAGAAGCTATAAAGGGTGGCTTCAAATATTTCACCTACAACTGAGCTCAAGTAAATTATTTAAAATCTTTCAGCCTCAATTTCTCCATCTATAAAAAAGGAACAAAGTTGCTTTGAAAGTCATTTCAAGATGAATGTAAGCACTGAACTTCAAACCTAGCACAGGCTATCACTTAATGGTGGTAACAGCTATTATCACATGTGCTTGGAATTGAGTAAGTGCTGTAAAGAACCATAAAATTAAGCACAAAATAAGGATTCAACTAATCCAGATACATTTCAAGCATTCAGACAGAACATGTCGGAGAAATGATGGCATAAATTAGAATCTGGTATAGGGCAGTAACTGAGGAGATAAGGAGGAGAAATCTCTGCTTCAACTGACAGAAAATGCTCAAGAGAACAGCTGATATATTCTCTAGCTACAGGAACCAAAATAAAGGGACTTCTCCCACCCTCTGTCCACATCCATTCCACAGCCAGATAACACCAGATAAGCTCATAGTCCTTCCAGTGTGATACATTATATTTGCCATCAACCATTAGCTTAAAGTATCATTAACCATAATACTACCAGGATGAAAACCTTAGACACGCAGTTCCCTCACATGTGTGATATGATCCCCCTGGAAGGAGGGTCATGGGATGGGAATAATCTCAGGACATATGTTCCTACTCCTTCCCACTCGATGAATGTCAAAATCCCAGGAAACTCATTACATGATGTGACATTTGTGTGTTATCTCTGTAACCTATACATACTTCAATAAATCATCTCAAGTTTACTCATAATAGCTAATACAATATAAGCATTATAGGAATATTTGTTAGGCTGTATCTATTAGATACAGACATGATTTTTTCCTGAACACTTCCTACTTTTTCAATTATATATATATATATATATATATATATATATATATCGTATCTGTTAGATACAGACATGATTTTTTCCTGAACACTTCCTACTTTTTCAATTATATATATATATATTCATTTATCTATTTTATGTGTTTTTTTAGTAGCAGGCATTGAATACAAGGCCTTGCTCATGCTGGGCAAGAGCTCTACCACTGAGTTTCATCCCCTGGTTATTCCTTTCCATGATGGTTTGATTCCTTGGATTCATAGAATTCATAGGTACAAAAGGCTCACTGTACAAGGATCCAAAACTACTCACTTCTATTGCATACTTTGCCACTAATCCTAATGAAAATTTTACAGAGCCCCTAAAACTGTGTAAGAACTGAATCTACTTTGATTTTACTTGCAAAACTGCTCATAAATCATTATGCTGTGAATGATAAAGAAGGGAGATATCACACTAGAATTCGTAAATTTTACTAGAAATCTTCTCTTTATCCATAAATGGTGTTCTTTAAATGGAGAATATTATAGTAAGGCATTTAGACTATACTAAGCACTCAATTTTCTGCCTTAGGCCAAATACTATATATTGCTTTGTTCTTCAAATTATTTCCTTTGTTGTGAATATTCTAAATAAGAAACAATGTCATGTGCTCCACATTTCTGTTAGCCGGGCATCACCCAAACATTTCAGTTTTGCAATCCTCTTCTTTCGCTATGCTCAGCCTGGACAGGTTGCACTTCTCATCTGCAAACCAATGTGCTCTGATAGCTCTCAACCAGGACTGATCCAAAAAGCATCATTTAAAACTCTTACCTCATGTTCAGCACTACAGTCATTACTAGTGGGAATTACACAAGATTCGGAGGAGATTTTCTGTATCTTGGGGAAAATATCATGGTCAAGATCCCAAAAGGCAATGATAAAGAGCCAGTCATCTATTGGTGCAGGTTGTACTCAGTATTTAATCTGCACTGTTTTCCTATTTACATCTGGGTAAATGACAATTTTAGAAGAAATAGCTCTGTATATTGATGGGGTATGCATTTACAGAGGAAAAATTATCTATTCCCAAATACTGCATAAGGTTTCTGGATTAATGAATAATTCAATCATCATTTTCCCAAATATTCTGTTTTATTATTTTATAAGAAAGTAATTCATGAATCTGATTGCATGCAAAATTAAATTTCTCTACTCTGTCCTCTCATTTGAAAAATGAAGATGACTCTTAGCTCAAAGTTATGGTATAAAGAGTAAGTTTTAATGTTACACTGTATGCAAAAAGTCTACTGCAGAACAGTGAATTCTTAATCAATATTAATTTCCTTTCTTTCTCTCCTAAAAAAAGATGACATTTCATTATCTTGCCTAGAAAAATACCAGTACTAAATTTAGATAATCCAATTTCATTGATTCATAATGGGAAGCATTAGCATCGAAAAGGAAAAAATTACAAATCATCCTATTATTCTTTACAAAGCCATGCAGAACATCAGAAAGAAGTATTCTATAGCAAAGGTCTTTTCATAAGTCATAAGTGATAATTTAGTTTTTAAACTTTCCCCTTATAAGGTGATTGCTCCTATCAGATCAAAGCTGCTGGAACATTAATCCCAAGAGTAACACATACATAAATGAAAACATATAACCAACTCAATGCACACAAAAAAGACAATTTGGTGACAATTCAACAACTGCTAGAGGCAAAAATGTGTCAGCAAATTATGAAGAGAACTACCTTGGTTTCATACTAACCTTTGAAAGAAACTATAACTGATGTCATAATTAATGGTGAAATGCTAAATATTCTTCTTTTAAGAGCAAAAAGATGACAACGGTGTATTCTCTTACCACTTCTATTTAACATTACCTGAGAGGGTCAGTCAGTACAAGAAGGCAAGAAAAAACATATGTAAGAAAGGAAAGAAGTGCACTGCCTTTATTCACACATGCCTTATCTGCACAGAAAAGCCTCGTGAGTCTGTAGTCAAACTTTGTAAGTCTACCTTATGGTATTTAACAAGGTCATAGATACTAAACCAATATCAGAAAGTAAATTTTATTCTTTAGGTAAGCAAAATTTTGTTAAAACAGAAGCTTTTAAAATACTATTTACAATGTAGGCAACATCAAAAAAACACCATTGAGAATAAAGCTGTTTATCTGACTTCAGTTTTCATAAGGTGGGGTTTTGCCTTATACCTCAGACTAGCTTTGCCCTCCCTGTGAGGTCGAGGATGCCATCAAGCTTCAGAGGTCACAACAGCCATCCTCCGGTCTCAACCTCTCATGGGTCCACTATAGGCATGTGCCACCCACCACTCCCATCTTGGGAATAAACTTAACAAAATATATGCAAGATGCATCGAAAACCAGAGACTTGAACAAGAAATGTTGAAAAGCCTAAAAAGACATATATGCTATCTTGATGAACTAGGAAATTTGATAGCATTAGAGTGTCCACAAATTGACCTACATATTTGATATCATAATTACAATCCCAGGCAGCTGTTTGTAAAAGTATAAAATTTGTTTCTAAAGTGCATATGAAAAATGAAAAGACTTAGAATATTCAAAATAATTTTTTAAGTAAGAAAAACATCAGAGGGCTTATATTCTCTGAATTATGAAAAAGATATACTAATCAAGACCCTTTGTTGAAAGGAAAGACTTACCATCCAGAGCAATGTTACAGTTCAGAAACAGAATCATATATATTTGAACAACTGGTTTTTGACCAGT
The DNA here is from genome assembly GCA_004026965.1 of Petromus typicus. Taxonomy (NCBI): domain Eukaryota; kingdom Metazoa; phylum Chordata; class Mammalia; order Rodentia; family Petromuridae; genus Petromus; species Petromus typicus. The sequence continues at coordinate 19,472 of PVIR01018709.1, read as the reverse complement.
AGAAGATAACTTAACAAACATGTATTCAAAAACAAGTAGTAAGCCAAAAATAAAAATAGAGAGCTACCATTCTTACCACACACTCCCAGGTCTGCTTAACAAATCAACTAATTTTAACTTGAAGAACTAATTTCAATCATCCAAAGGTGATTCTCCCAGGTTAAACAGAAAGGCCTTCTTTTCTCTCTTCTTTTTTATTTTGAAAGTGTTCACCCAGTTCTTATTTGACACTGAATGTTTTGTTCATTTTCCCTAACATATGCTGTCCTCTGTTGTTTTAAAAAATGCAAACAAATTTCAGACAGTAAGCTTGAGTTATTACAATTTCCCAAAATTATTACATTCCTGAAGAACATGTTGTCTAGGCTGAGCCGACCCTGTGTGTAAGGGACAAAAAAGCAGGTGGATGGGTATCCTCTCAGAAACCAAGCTCCCAGCCCAGTCCACAGAGTCTCCAGGGAAAAGGGCTAACTGCATGTACCCCAACCTGACCCTCAGAGCGGTACCTTTGGCTAAAATCAGACCCGAGCTATGATGTTTCTCAAAAGACACTTTTGAGCCCCACCCAGACCTACAGAATCAAAATCTTAAGCTGGTTTTGGGAATTTTCACTTACACCAGTTTTTTCAGGGAGTTCTTTTAGTCAATAGAAGTCTGAAAACTACTAGAAGGGTAGTATATTAAACAGTGATTACATGAAAAAATGAGATTTTATATACTGTTTAATGAACAAAATCCTGTCACCATGAAACAGATACTGCAAAGTCGATCTGTTATTATAACTAACAATGAGAGATGAGCAGGTTTCACACAGGAGATCCTAGAACAGCCAGGACCCAGGCTGGGACTCAATCCTGAAGGCCAGAGGGTCTTAGAGAATGGATCAGCAACACACGGAGGACTCATTAAAACCCAGGTCTCTTGAGTACTCCTAGTACTTGTAGCCTAACAGGTCTAGAGTTGATGTAGATATTTTTAACATCTGCCTGTCTTTTTCTTAAATTTTAATTTACAAATGATACATTGTATGTGTTTATGGTATATATGACTTTTGGTATATTTATATAACCAACTGATTAAATCAAACTAACATATCCATCATCTCACATACTTATCATTTATGTATGAGAACATAAAATATACTCTTGAAGCAATTTTCTAGCACCCTACACAATCTTACTGATAGTCAGCATGCGGTACAATAGAGTATCAGAATGTATCCCTCCGCACTGAAACTCTGTTTCTCTCCCCCAAGATCTCTCCATTTCCAGCTTCCCCCACAATCCCTTCCCCCAGTAATCACCATTCTACTCTCTGCTTCTGTGAGTTTGCTTTTTAATATTCCACATAGGAGATCATGCAAAATGTCTTTCTGTGCCCATTTTACTTATCATAATGGCTCCAAGGTTCATCCATATGGTAATAAATAAATTCTCTTTTTAAGAATGAATAATACTGCATTGTGCATATACACAGAATAACTTTTCTGTCGATTTATCTGTTAATATTTCAGTTGATTTCATCTTCTATTGTGAACATTTCCCAAGGTGATCTATGGATTTAATCCATTCTCAATCAAAACTCCCATGATTTTTTTAATAGGAAAAGAAAATTAAATCCTAAAATTTGTATGAAACAACAAAAGACTCTGAATAGCCAGGGCAATTTTAAGCACAAAGAACAAAGCTGGAAGCATCACCCTCAAATTCTACTGCAAAGATATAAATAAAACCAGGACAGCATGGTATTGGAATAAAAACAGACATGGAGACCAGTGTAAGAGAATAAAGAATCCAGAAATAAATCCATATATTTATAGGCAGCTGACCCACGACAATGTTGTAAAGAATACAGCAATAGGGGAAGAAAAGTCTCCTCCACAAATTTGTTGAGAAAATGGAATATTCTCACCAAGAAGACGGAAATGAGACCTCTAATGTCACTTCATATGCAAAAACCAGCTCAAAGCTAAAGATTTAAACGTAAGGCTGAAAATGGTAAATCTATTAGAAGAATATAAATAGAAAAAGCTCCATGACATTAGTTTGGGCACAGATTTCTTGCATATAATCACAAAAGTATCAGCAATAAAAGTAAAAATAGCCAAGTAGGGATGATTAACCTCAAATGCTTATGTATAGATAGAAAAAAATAGAGGAAAGAGCAGAAACACTCAGCTCACTGCCCCACAGGACAACCATCTCTGCAAATATCCTCACAGGCACAAGCACAAACAGACCTTACCTAGCTGAAGGATCGCTCCATTCAGTATACCTACTAACCCAGATTAAACACTATGCCCACTTTCACGATCCAACAAAGCACTTATACTAGTCTTTTCAAATACTTAAAGAGACAACAAAATCTTAATTGTTCTAAAATGAAAAACAAGGCTTTGACAATCATTGCATCAGTTCATTAAAATAAACTTGCCTGGAGAGAGTTGGAGAGTATTGGATAGAAAGGTTCCAGGTTGTTGAGATTTTTTTCCTACACAATTATCACTTCTACTTGAGTGAGGACCCTAAAAAAGGACGCAAGAAAGGGAGAGAGACTAACAGGGAAAAAAGCCAAATTTGATCGATGTAATAGTAAAATCTGGCTTTACCAATTGGTTATAAAGTAGATATTCTTCATAAATTGGATGAAATAAATCTAATATTCCAGAGTTGTGACATAATACACACATATGTGAAAAAAGATAAAAGCACTTTTAAAGCATTTAAGGCATTACTGAAAGTAATTGATCTGGGAAAGAAAGAAGCTCAGTGACAGAGCCCAAGTTTAGCATGCATAAGGCCCTGGGTTCAACCCCACACTGAAACACTGACAAGGGTATATTAAATTAAATCTAAAACCCTTCTTTTATTTAGCCCTCTATGAACTTATCAGATTTTAAAAGTTACCTACGAGTAAAGAATAATGAGAATATAATGAATAAGTTTTTTTTTTTTTTTTTAGGTTTTTTGAGACAGGGTCTCGCTTTGTGGTTCAGGCTGGCCCTCAGCTCAGCCTCAAACTCACATCACAATCCTCCTGCCTCTGCCTCCCGAGTGCTGGGATTACAGGCGTGAGCCACCACCCCCGGCCCTGTGGTATGTGGTACTGGTCGCTGCTGGGTGTGAGTGTCCACACCCAGTGTTGTTATGTGGTTACCGGGGAATCGAACCCGGGTCCTTGCGCTTGCAAGACAGGCGCCGGAACCACTGAGCTAACTCCCCAGCCCATAATGAATAAGTTTTAATAATGCATGTTTATATATATTCTAAGAATTGAACAGCAGGATGGTGTCAGTGGATTAAAAATCTACTTGGAGGGCTGGGGATTTAGCTCAGTGATTCCAGCACGTGTCTTGCAAGTGCCAGGGTCCAGGTTCAATCCCCCGGTAACCACATATGACACTCACGCCCAGCAGCAATAAGAACCATATACCACAGTGCCAGGCATGGTGGCTCACGCCTGTAATCCCAGCACTTCGGAGGCAGAGGCAGGACGACTGCTGTGATTTGAGTTGGAGGTTGAGCTCAGGGCCAGCGTGAACTACAAAGCGAGACTCTGTCTCAAAAAAAAAAAAAAAACCTACTTGGAAATTAGATGGTTTTCTATTCTTTAATTTTAATAAAATTGAAGGAAGATCTAATCAAATTATCAGCTGGCATATTATAAAAATAATTATTATGGCAAACAAGTGATTTGGATGTATAAATTTGAAGAAATATAAAAATTTCCTGGCAACACTATTATAAAACTTTTTCTATTATTTATGAAAATATGAAAAAGTGTAAATCTAATAATAAAAATGATGTTCAGTCCTATTCTAGCAACAAACATTCATAAATGATGAAAATTTACATTCATTAATTCAGAAGATAAATCCCCTTAAAATATTCTAATTTTCATATTTCAAACCCATTCAAAAAACTTAATTATTTATACTATTTTGATTAATTTTATAGCAGTGAGTAGAGTCCCAGTAGATGCAGAAGACACTTTTAAGAAATAATTTACAAAGAAGAGCACGATAAGAGCAAACATTTTAAAACATTTTAAATAAATGTTTTTTGTGGCAGAGACACGTTGTAGAATGATCAATAAAAACATAAAATATATCACACGGGGATAAAATTATCTAAAGGGAGTAGAATGGAAATTTAAGGGCTAGAAAAAAGAAGCAATGTAAAGTTAAAGGAAATATTCAAGGAAACGTGTATTGTAATTATATGAGGGGAATTCAGGTCTCCAAAGCATTTATATTCCACCAGAATTTATAATTATTTTCAATCACTGAAAAAGAATAGATTTCTCTAACTCAGGGTGTTAGGAGAGGAATTTTTCAAACTTCTTGCAGTGTGTGAGAGGCAAAGGCTTGAGATTATTGCCCTAACTGATGTTCTTCCCCTTCCTCTGCTTGGGAAAAGATGCACTTGGCTGTGAAGTGGACCACCTCGGATGGTGTTTGCCTCCAGGTGTTTAACACAAGGGGAGGAAAGCAGAACTCAAGTTTACACTGGTATCTTTTCACACCCAGAAAAGATCCTTAAAAAGAGACCAGGACCCATCACTAGAAAAATCACCTAGAGAGTCGAAACTGAAATTTTTCATTCCACACAAAGGCAAAAAACAAACTGGCAAGACTTACATATCATTTCAACATTACACTTCATAAATACACTTAATCTCAATGAGCTTTAAAGAAGAGACCACTCTAACACAGGGAAAGGGGCTCAGTAAACTTTGGACACTGTCTATACATATTTAGAAAGACATTTTTATGTGAAGTTATGCCACCCTGAAGATGCAGCTATTTCACAAGTTTTTGACTGAACTACAAATCCTCTGTCAGTGATTTGAGTAGTAAATTTAACTTTTCCAGGTGAATGTCATACTAATTTGGGAACTCTTAGAAATCTTGAATCTCTGATAGACATGAAGCCCATTGATGATCCAAGATGTCAGTGTCTTGTGCAAGGTCATGGTTTACTCCAGAACCCATCTTCTCATTCTTTTGTGCTTTCTACTATATAGCCAGAAAGATTCAGCCCAAAATAGCCTTCCTGTTGCTAACTTTGTACACTCTCTAGTACTTTATATAGTGAGAAATGTTAAAATCACCATCAGAAGCGGCTAGCAGAGCTCGCAGAAAGGGGGAGAAAGAGAGAAGTGTCTGAGCTTTGATGTATTCCCTGACATTATATGCCAAAGAAAGTAACTTCAAAATACTCTACGTCTAATGCAGACAATGTAACAGTGTTGGTTTAAAAGCTTAGTCTGGTAAATTGCCCTTCATCCTATTTCCTGAGACAGGGAAACACAAGTTCCATTCCTCATCTCACTGCTGTTCAAGGCACAGGAAAATTCTCCTGTGATTTTATTGCTGTAGACAGCAAACATGACTCTACCACAAGTCAGGCCAAAGAAAATGAAACAGGTTCTCCTGTAATTAAATCTGCAGGTAACAGTTCAGGAAAAATAAATCCAAACCTTCATCAGAAGATTGAACTGATAGGATAGAAAAAAATCATTCCACCAGGCTACTGCTATATCACTTTCTTAAAAACAATTACGATACATGATATTGGCTCACATTGATTCAGGCTATAAATAGAGAACTGAGCTTATATAGATAATTGACTTTTCCAAGATCTGGTTTATAAACAGGGCTGGGGCCTGAAAAATACATGTTCTACAGGATCTGCATTCAGATGCAAATTAGATTTCCACCACACTAAGGAGGGGGTGGCTGCAGGATAGAGTAAGCAGAATTGATTGGCAGAACCAAGTTTTGACAGGAGACACAAATAACAGAAAAAATAAGACAGTAGGAAGCTGCTTTGAAAGGAGCACGACAGAGCACTGAGCAGTTTGACAATGTGAAGCTTCTTGGATATCGCTGCAAAAAAAAAAAGCAGAATAGGTTTCTAAGAGGTATCTGCATCTCCCTGAGCTCCGAGGGATCCTGAGATCTCCAAGGAGAAGGATGTCCCTGAGAGCTGGTGGGCAAAGCATCCTGGTCCCCTGAAGAATCAGGGCCCAGAGATGAAACTGCTGTCCACCGCGGGCTTCCTGTATCCATTTTCTAATTTAAGGACTGAAATGTAGAGAGGAAACAGGAGACTAACCTCATTCGTTGGCCGACCTGAAACCCCAGCTTCACCTCCAGAATAGCATGTTGTCAATCAAGTCAAAGGACAGACACGTCCACACCTTGGAATTTAAACTGTTGTCAACACAGGTGCAGTGTCACAACTTACCACAGCCTGCATTCAAATAGCTCTCTAGTTGTACTAGAGACCTCTTTAAAAACAGCAGGTAGTTTGTAAGGAATTTAACATTTTAGGATCACGGTGTGAACCATGAGGATTATGAGAATCCCGAAGTTGCTGTGGAACTTGGCAAATCTTGAGCAATTTCACGTTCCAGCTTTTTGGTCCTTTCACGACATGGAGGGATTTCCCAGCTAAGGAAGCTGAATGCAACTCCCAACACCACGTTTCTGCCCCTTGCTCTTACAGCATTTCATGGACAGGGGTTCTAATTGTGCCCTAGATCCCTCACTCTAATGGTTAGTTTCTCCTATACCAGTCTACCATTTAAGCCATCAAGCATTAAAAAACAGTGACTTAACTCAGTCATTTAGACATTTTCCAAATGAGGCGTTTACTTAATAAGTTTTAAGCACTTGCCATGTGAACTTTAAAATTATAAAACGAGAATTACATACAATCTCCCTGTTTTCTGGGCACTCTCTCTCTCTCTCAGGTTTCCTGTCTGTGCTCACCAATCTTTCCCTCAAGATACCTCAGTGACCTCCAGACTGAGGAAGGCCAGTTTTATATTTACATTTCTGTTACACAGTACTGAACTTACTTATCAAGACTCTGGCTTAAAGCACCAGCCCCCAGATACCTGATCAGACTTCCCTCTGCTAACAGTGCCTCGTGTGGCTACGTCTGACGGTGACACGGTTACTCACAAGAGCTCACACTTACATTGAAGGTATTTTTAATGTGTGAACTGAAGGCAACATAAAAACATCCAAATCCCTTTTTCTGTAGCTGCCCAAGTGTTTGTGTCACACTTTTACAACTAATATACGTCCACTTTCAGGTACCACTGCACAGGCAGCGCATTGCAGGTGAAGTACAAATGTTCCTCGACACATGATGGACCTGATAAAACATCAGCGCACATTTCATACACCCAACCACCAGACCATCACAGCCATCTCTTAGAAAAACCTATTTTCCTTGAAAAATTATATGTAAAAATAGTCATCTTTGATTTAAAACAAATAATATTTATTTCCTTCTCAATTTATTCAACTTTTCAGTAATAGGAAAATAGTTATTTTATTCCAGGCAAAATGCTAAACCCAAATGGAGTTTTTCTAATGTAATCTTCCCCAAAATGTGATGAGGTCAGAGCTCCTGTTACACTTCAGTGACTTCAGGAAGCTGTGTCACCACACTGGAAGGTGAAATTCTCCAATAAGACACTGAGAAGCACACAGACTTGGAGCGCAGCCAACTGAAGGACGCCTCCTTGTCTAGACCCTACAGGTCTCAAACCATTAAAAGGAGGCTTCAGTCTTTTCATGAAGTAAGTACCTCAAAAGTAGCAACCACTGCGGGGCATTAATGAAGACTTGTTACCAATGTTAAAATTAGGAAAAATTTAAATTTCTTACCAGATTTACCAGTTAAAACTATATACCTATTAAGACAATTGAGCTGGCATTTAGTTACAAAGCTGAACTTGGATCTGTCTGTGGATGTGATGTAACCTTTGACTTTTGCTAAGTCAAGAAAACAATAAAGCCCTGAATTCATTCTTTTGTAATTTAGAGAGAAGGTATTTTCTACTATATTATATTCCTGAGTTATGACATAAAATCACATACACAACCTGCAGTACAGGTTGTAAAAAATGGATCAAACTTTTAAAACAGAAAGAGGCTAAGGATAGAGCTCAGTGAAAGGCTCTGAATTCAGTCCCACATACCACACAAAAGAATGGTTACCCAAGTGAAAGAATCATCCATATCTCTACTTAAAGAATGATAATTTTCCTAAAGAATCAAAGTGCAAAGTCACCTACTTACGAACTACCAGGGTCAAATATTGTGTATTTATTTTTCCAAAATCACACATTTAACATCATTAACTAAGGGCCAACAATTTCCAAATACATTGATAGAAAAGTATTTTTGTTATTGCTACAAAATCAAAGAGCTTTATCAATATTTTTAGAGCTTTAAAATACCAGGTATTTCAAGTTGTTTTTCCTTCTCTCACTTGATAGCACTTGTCCACAAAAATTAAATTTCGATTTTATCCGCCCTAAGGAATTTCAGGAACAAAAGTTAGTGCAGAGAGACTCCTCTCCGCCTCATTCTCACGATGAGATCTTTGTTCTCGTCTGGTAGAGCCAGAGAAGGGCTCAACATCATCCTGAACAAACTCTCCTAACTTCTCCTAGCTGATTACCAGAGCAAATGCATGTGTTTGAACATATAAAATTAACTGAATGGGAAGAAACTGGAACAGTTACTGGTACTTCTGTAGAAATATTTCACAACTCCCAGGTGTCCTAGGTATAAGGAAGGGGAGCAACGTGAAAGTCCCCAGATGGTAGCTACCAGACCACAGCTCCTGGTGCCCCTGTGCCCCATATTCCCCTTTCCCCTTTCCTGACAAAAACATCCCACGCTCATTCCTGCCTCCGTACCTAAGGACTTGCTCCATATTTGCCTGCATAACAGCCCTCCTCCTTCCTGTTGTTTAGCACAACCGAGTCCTTCCAATTCCTGCCAGTTCTAACTTCCTGTCACATTCTGCCCATATGCCAGTCATCATCACATAACCCTCTTCAGTTTGCTTCTAACAATTTATTAACACTATCACTCACCTTCTTACTGGATTTTCATTATTTTATTTGTCCTTCATACCCCACTTTATTTTCATTCTAAGCACTTACTAGAACTATGCCTAATCTTGATGTGGTCTTTACTGTTAAGATATTTGCCCTTCTCCACTAGAGTTTTAACTTCAAGAACACCTGGAACATCAACTGCAGCTCAGAGCCTAGTGTATTGCCTAGAATATGGAAAAAACTGAGAATTTTTATTGCATAAGGAATAAGCTCACTTAAGGAACACATTCTCTACAATCTGATACTATTTATCTCTTCCAAACACTACAAATGGAATCAAATTGAACTATTTACAGGTGTCAGTCTGCAGAAACAGATTTACAGCAGCAATGAGGACTATGGGTACTGGGCCATTTTTTCACATAACTTACAGGTACGGTCAAATCCTACTCATATCCAATCACACACACACACACACACCACACTGTACACAACCAACTTTAGGACTCAGCAGGTCAAATAGCACCCAGAGGCCTCTGCTAAGTGTTCGGGTCCCACTAAGGCCCAGTAGCAGGCCAGGAACTATTTCTCAAAGGGAGAGTACTGTCTACAAATGACAGCAGAGCCTTGTTCCAAACCCTGACATCCATTGTAATTCACCACACAGACCTGTCCAAGACTCCAAACCCCATCTTCATCTGCCAATGACACTGCTCAGGCCACTGAATCCACTGGATCATGTGGCCTCAGTAGCACAAAGCCGCCCACACGGCAGACTCAGCTTTGTATGAAGCTTTCTCAATCTCAGCTCCACTCAAAATAACATCTTTCTTAGTCTCTTCACAAATGGGCTGCATTACTTCCCACAAGGGAAGAGTGTACTGCCTGCAAAACCCAGTAGGCCGCCTAGGAAGATGTCTCTTTCTGGGTCGTAGGAGTCAGACACAGTAATCGCTCCCTCACCTTAGAAAGGATATTTCTGCATGCCCTGCATCACTGGACCCTCACAAATTTCACTGAGTAGAGAGCTCTGGTGTTTTAGCTGGATTTATTTTCCATTCACAATGTGCAGGTGTTCTTCCAAGTCCAAAAGGGTTGCTACCTCTTGTTTACGTGGCACAATCAGCACAGAGTCAGCAATGTGATGGGCCAATGTAAAACCTCAGGGAAAAGAAAGACAACCAAGATCCCCACATACTAAAGACTGCTACACAGGCTAGAGAGCTGATATCAGGCAGGAAAGAGCAAAGAGAAGGAAGGAAACAAAGAGGTACTGTTGGCCTTGCAAGGTGAAAACAAATTACTTCAGTGGACCTTACAGACAGGGATGGGGAAAAAAGGGAATTTTCCACATCATGGTGGTGCATAACTGGCAATCTGATTAATTAACTGTGTTAATCTGCTCAAGCAAAGACACTAGAAAGGAAAGAAGTTGAAACACATCACTTGGTTATTAAATAAACACATGTACATATTCATGTCTGTTTATGTAGATGACTGAAAATGTTTCAAGCTATAAAACTTAATATAACAGCATCTAAACTGTAAAGGGAAGATATGCCAATTATGTGATAACCTTAGTCTATGTCTGAAAATTTTCTGTGATTGACAGCTGTAGATATTCTAGTCACTGAGGAAATGTACTAGGCAAAGTCTAGGTTTGTGAAATTTCACTCTTCACATATACAGTGTATTGAAAGATAAAGCGAAGAATTGACTCATTAAGGACAATGCTTAAGTTATGTTGTTTAAAGTAACAAGGTCAAGCTTCCAAGTACACAATCCCTGCGGCTAAGTGTGTCTATCTACCTGGCTTCCCAGAGGAGGACAGTACCTGGCCAGTGCTCCACTGCTGACTGGCAAGTGACTCTTGTTACCAGGGCTCCCTGAATGGTCTGACCCACACTCTGCATTATTATTCTTGTAATCATGTATCATAGTATACCACTGTTTCACAGAACAATCAAATACCATCCCAGAAACCAAACAATATAGTTTTTAATAGCCATTAGAAAAAATATACATACAAATCTCAGAGAAAATCCAAACAGGAAATATAAAGAATTTTACACCCCTACTCTTCCTTTCCCCTTAATACCTAATGACTTAATTGTACTTAGAATTCCTACTTAATGTAAGTCATCAAGGTCAAACAGTGACGCATTTTGTCTAACAGGCACATGTCATGTGTTGTATGTAACAGCAAGTTCCTCCTTACAATTCAGAGCTTCAGGTGTGGGAGCATATCACCCGCCTGACGCCGCTGCAGCAAAGCTATACAATAAGACTATTTCTTGGAATGGATACGTAACCAAATGTGCTGTCAAGACGAAAGGGCACTGCAGGACCACGCCAACAAGGACAGGAAGCAAACTGGACAAGTACATCTGTTCCCCTTCCATCAGCCTCCTAGTCCATTCTTTGTACCTCCTGTTGGCAAACCTAACCCAAGACCGGGAGACAGAAGGTAACTGCGTTATGCAGAGTCCCAGGCCCCTCATTATGGAGCGAACCCAGACAGGTGGACAGAGAGCTGAGTGACAGGTACACTCCTCTCCAACTTGGGCTCAGGGCTCAGCTCTCTCTTCACTCTGCCTGTCACCTGGCAGCGACTCAAGGCTGCTCAGTTGAAGAATTCAACTTGTTTACTCTGAAAATAGAAAAAGACTCCAAATTATGGATGCAGAAACAGATCACACAAGTCACCCACTAAATCTCCACTAAGAGAAGCAATGAACCAGATGCCAGAGACGAATAAACACAACCTCGATCCTATGAGCATTAGAACTGACAAAATATAAATATAAATTAGGCTATAGTTTTTTGAGACTTCAAAAAACAGCAAAATCAATCCCAATACGCTATTTTCTTCCAGTATAAATGCTCTGTCTCTCCTCTCTATACCGAAGTCAGTGGACATTTCTAAACTGTTCAAACACTAAAGAACTAGATGGGAGATTGCACAAGCTTCTTTCCTTTATCTTCAACAACACCTTTCTGTTCAGCACCTCCACTAGGGAGAAAGTGTAGCATTCTCCTTTCTTCAGTGCCCTGAGGTTTAATAGTGAAGAACAGAGTCACTAGCTGAATTCTGAAGTTTACCAGTGAAACTCCCTGAAATCAGCTAAAAGCGAGGGCAGAGGCCCAACCAGGCCTGAGGCAGGGCACAGACTTCCTGAGAAGCAATGTTACAGGCAGCAAATGAACTGCTACGCATCATATGCTTTGTGGCTGAGCTCTGAGGGGATGACCAATGTCCTCTAGAAGCTCAAAATGTTCCTGGAGACCCACTTTAATATCAGAGAAAACTACAGACCGGAGTACTGAAGAGAAACTATGTAGCCAAGACACTTCTGCTGCCTGCAATGCAGTATCTTAACCAAGGGAGTTTCCACAGTGGAACTATGTAGAGGAGAAAGTGTTAAAGGGAATTTCTAAAAGGAAATACTAAGAGCTCAGAATAATAGTGGCCTCAAAGAAAACACAAAAAGGTTACTAATCCTTTTAAGAAAGTTCAAAAAAGAGCTTAGTGGAGCAAAGAAGAAATTACGAGTGGATAAAAACCATGTCTTCAGAATTGAAGGAAAAGGCCAAGGGGTTAGCTCAAGTGGTACTGCGACTACCTTGGAAGCACAAGGGCCTGAGTTTGATCCCCAATACTGCAAAAAACTGACACACAAAAATGATCACCAGAATTGGAGAAAAAGAGGAAAAATAAAAATATATCCAAAAGCCAAAGTTAAACCATACCTAATATAAGTAGAAATTTTAGTCATTACTCGATCCAGACAATGGAATGGATAAAAATAAAACTACACCAATAATTGAAGTATACAAAATAATCAACTTGAACACAAGCAATAGATTAAGCAAAAAGAAATTGTGGGGATTTCTATCCTGAAGGGCCCACAGAAAATATTTAAAAGGATAAGGGGGTAGGTAAGTAACAAGGGAAAAGAAAAAAAATGTGATGCAAAGGAAAAGGAGATAAAGCTTATATATATGGCAGGGTTGTAGGGTGGTTAAAGGAATGGAAAAAAATGAGAACTGTCATATCATATACTGGTACAAATTCTCAATGTTGAGTGTGATCATGATACGCATAGAAAATGTACTAATAAAGATTCAAATCTTAAAGAAAGAGAGAGAGAGAAAAGCACATCACCGTCCTGGTTAGGGGCCAAATACTGATATAAATGCGGCCTCATGAATTGCATCATGAGAGCTTTTGTGACTGGTGTGATCCTGGGAAGACAAAAGACCTACATCAGTATCAATGTAGACACTGTCCCACCACTTACTCCAAACACAGGTGAGCTCTGTGCCTCCCGGATACTTCGCCATCACCAGCCCTTCAGATGCCGCCAAACTCAGGGCTTTAGTTCACTTTCAACAAAGTCCTTTCTCTTTTCTTTTTCATTTTTTTCCCTCATCCTCTCACTTTCTGGTACTTGTCATCAATACTACATCACTGTCTTTCTGAGTTACTGAACTGAGATAAAATCAGTAAAGTCATTTTTAAATTACATAATTGATTCTTAGTTCATTCCATAGACACTGATGTAACTAGTAGAAATTCTCTCCTTGCAATATAGCAACTGGGAGTGATCCTGTTACACTGGAAAAAAATGAAGCAGTATACAACACTAAAACATAACCCAAGCCAAGGGCACACCACTGGGAAACACCCACTAATTAAAGAGAGCCCCACAGCAGTGACAGTATTTTCTACCCTGATACTCAACACTCACCTCAAAAACAATAAAAGATGCAGAAAGATGCCTTCAAAACTTCCTAACTCCCAAAACCTGACTTCACAAGCACTGAAATAGAGGAAGTCATAGGCAAACAACTCAAAAAGTGGTTAAAATATATGAAGATACTGAAAAAGAAACAAACAAATAAATATTTATGATGTTTATTGAGCCCAAAGACAATATAAGTAAACTAATAAATCATTTAGTGACCTAAATACTCAATGATCTGAAAGTACACACAAACCTCCAATGGGGGTGTTTAGCTACTTTATCAAAGATTAGGTAGCTTATTATGTCTACAGTTCTTAGAAAGATTGCCTCTTTAATAAATGGGGCTAGAAAAACAGAGTTTCAACCTAGCAAAGATTAAAATTAAATGTATGTCTTTCACCATGCACTAAAATGAAATCAAAGTGGATTAAAGATCTAAATATTAAAACAGAAACACAAAACCTACTGTACAATAGGTTAGGTAGAACGTGTGGAGACATCAGTATAGGGAAACACTGTGAAGAAAATCTCAGCAGCATGGGAACTAGCAGAAAGAATCAACAACTGGTATTTCATCTTATTAAAAAGCTTCTGCACAGCAAGAGAAATCACCAAAAGAGAAAAAAAACACAGCCTACAATGTGGGGGGAAAAATTATCAGCTCTTCCTCAGACAAAAGGCTACTCTCTAGAACATAAAAAGAACTTTAAAAATGAGGCACCCAAAATTAAAAGCACAATTTAAAAATGGACATATATCTGAAATGAATGGACATTTTCAAATGAATTAAAAGTAGCAGAGAAATGTGAAAAAATGTGCAACATCACTGGTCATTCAAGAGACACAGAAGAAAACAACAGTGAAATTACATCTCACTCCACAAAGAATGGCTTCTATCATGAAATCAACCAACAATAAATGGTGGTGGGGCTGTGAGGAGAAAGGAACACTTCTCCACTGTTGGTGGGAATGTAGACTGGTGCAGCTAATGTGGAGATTCCCAGAAAAACTAGGATCAGAGGTCCCATTTGACCCTGGTATGTCCCCTCTGGGCATATTCACAAAAGAATTAAAAGCATCATACCACAGTGACATACACACACTGAAGTTAATAGTAACTCACTTTGTAATGGCTAAATCTTGGGAACATGCCAAATCTCCATCAACTGAACACTGGATAAAAATTTTTGTTCAATAAAATGGAGTATTACTCAGCCATAAAGAACAATAAATTAGAGGCATTTATAGCTAAATGGAGGCACCTCAAGGCCATACTCATAAGTGAAACAAATAGGACATACACGTGTAAATACTGTATCATTTCTCTAGTGTGAGAAACTAAAAGTGTAAATGAAGACTAAAATATATGATAAATATTTGAAGTAGGAAGAAAATGTTCAGAGGTGAAGGGGAAGTGAAGGGGACAGGGGAAAGCTAAGAAAGGAAAAAGAAAAAGTGAAGGTGTAACTGAAAAATGGGAACAAAGCTTATGTACATGGGGGTGGGACTGAAGGGAGGATAGGGAAGTGGGAAAAAATAAGAATCACGATATACAATGAACAGGTATAAATTCTTAATAATGAAAGTAAAAATGATGTATGCTGCAATCAAAAGTTACAGGTGGGCAAATTGGGCCAAACAACAAAATTTGACTATGTTTTGCCTACCAGAAACAGAACTCATCTGCAAGGAAATTCACAGACTAAAAATGAGAGAATGGAAAATGACACCGCAACAAAAGACTAAAATGGAGCACGAGTAGTCACCCGACTTTGATGCAAAGTGGACGTGAAGCCACACCTATAAGGACGAGACAAAGATGATCACCGCATATTGTAGAACAAAATAAGAACAATTCAAAAAGAAAATGTAACAATTATAAATAAGTAGGAACTGAATGCTGGCACACCCAACTTCTCAAAACAGATACTAGCAGACATAAAATGTCAGATAAACAGCATTATAATCATAGTGAAGGACTTTAATATCACATTCTAACAAATAAGTCGACCGGACAAAAAAAAAAAATCAACAATGAAATATCAGAAAAGAACCACACTGTTGAACAAATGGACCTAACAGATACCGCTTCATCTAACATATTTTTCTCAGCAGCATGAGAACTTTCTCCATATCTTACCTACAAAGCACAGCTAAATAAATACAAAAGAGGGCCAGGGATTTAGCTCAGTGGTTCCGGCGCCTGTCTTGCAAGCACAAGGACCTGGGTTTGATCAACGGAAACCACATACAATACTGGGCATGGAGACTCACCCCCAGCAGCAACCAGTACCACATACCACAGTGCCGGGCATGGTGGCTCATGCCTGTCATCCCAGCACTCGGGAGGCAGAGGCAGGAGGATTGCTGTGATGTGAGCTGGAGGCTGAGCTTTGGGCCAGCCTGAACTACAAAGCGAGACCCTGTCTCAAAAAACTAAAAAAAAAAAAAAATTAAGTACCTAAGAATTAAGATAACCAAGGAAGCAAAGGGCAACTGAGAATGAACAGACACTTCTCAAAAGGTGAAATATATATGACCAATAAGCACAAGAAAACATGATCAGCATCTCAGACACCGGAGAAACACAAACAAAACTACACTGAGCTTCCATCTTAATCCAGTTAAAATGGTTCTTAGCAAAGAATCAAAAACAGAATTCAAATGCTAACAAGTTCCTGAGGAAAAGAAATACATGTACACTGTCAGTGAGGATAGAAGCTGGCACAACCACGGTGGACATCAGTACAGAGATTCCTCAAAAAAATTTAAAAAGAAACACTGAACCAACTAAACCTTGTCTTGGTATCTTCTCATGAAAGTCAGTATCGTATAGTTATACATATATACTCATTTTATAGCAACCCAGTTCACCATAGCTGAATTATGGAGGCAGCCTAGGAATCGATCAACAGAGGGATGGAGAAGGAACATATGGTCTGGATGCAGGTTAAGGTGCTACATAGCAGAAAACAAAGATAACAGGATCCTTTTACAGGACAGATGGAACTCAAGACCATGAAGAAAGCACAAAAAAATAAATATCATATTTCTTCTCTAATTTGAGGAACCTAAAAAGCAAAATAGAAGAGTGATAGTAGGAAACGGAACTGCATCTGGAAACAGACACTAAGAGGAGGTCGTGGGGACTAAAGGGGTATAAAGGTGGTCGTGTTTAATATGAGTATGTGCCAATTCTCCAAGGTGAATTTAATCACTAGGTGTTTCAAACGTATACTAATAACAGTAGGGGAAATAAGTGACCAGAAGAAATTAAGTTAAAAGCTAAATTTAAATAAAGTGACTAAAGAATAAAAAGAATACATAAATAAAAGTAGAAGCTGATTCTGAAAGTAAAAGAAATCAAATCCCTGGAGCTCTGATTAATAAAAAAGTGCAAATGCAAAAATTAACAACATTAGGTATGAAAAGATGTCAGAGGAGTTCACAATATGAAGATTATTATTTGCAATTATACATCAACATTTTGGAAAGTTAGAAATAGATGAATATCTAGTAACAAAGAAGATGCTAACTTGGACAAAAAAAAAAATCTGATGAGACCAATAACTATAGCAGGTACTAGAAAAGTGATTTTTATTAAATGAGTCATTATTTGAAAAAAAAAGAGCGGTTTTTTTATAGGTGAGCTTTGAAGGCATGTTAAAATAAAGCTTTAAAAATAAATCATTCCTACTTTTAGATGCCTTTAACCTTTTTAAAAAATGATATAAAGAAAATAAAATGTTAATAATTTGAGGTCACAGCTGAAAGGCAATCATTTTGAAGTCAGTAATACCTTAATATTAATATACGCCAAAGTTAATATTAGTGTATCCAAATGTTAATATTTTTCCTGAAATCATGAAAAATTTGAACTTGCAGTTCAAAAGGTCATACAATGTGCTAGGAAAAAGAATGATCAACATCAAAATATATATTGACAGGGGCCAGGGATTTAGTTCAGTGGTTCCAGCATCTGCCTGGCAAGCACCAGGTCCCAAGTTTGATCCCCAGTGACCACATACCACAGTGTCAGCATGGTGGCTCACACCTGTAATCCCAGCACTCAGCAGACAGAGGCAAGAGGATTGCTGAGTTTGCGGCTTGCCTGGACTAGATAGTAAGTTTAGGGCCAGCCTGAACTAAAAGCGAGACCTTGTCCCCCAAAAAATAAATAAATAAAATAAATAAATATGTATGTATGTATAATATATAGAAATATATAATTATATATGTGTGTGTATGTGTATTCACAGCTACTAAATATCAGGCATACCAAGAAATAATACAAGCACACTGACAAAGTTAGTCATCAAGAGTGAAAAATTCAGATTTCTAGATTTCTCTAAAGCAATAATGAAGAAGAAATCAGAGAGGTTTCAACATCTTTCCAAAATAAAATTTATGGCTTTTTCATGGAAGGCAGACCCATTCAATTTATGTGCAAACACACAGATTCCAATCTGTAGAAGATGCTTTCCCCAACACATATGCATCCACACTGTGCACACACATGTGCATACACACAAAGAGAAATGCAAGTACAAAGACACACACTAAGGCAAACCCAGGAGATATATAAAGATCACGCACAGCACATGTTTGTGTACATACACCCAGGCATGCATATATATTCACTTCTTAATTTGTCCAAATCTTTCCACTCAATTACAGACAGATCTTCTCCCACAAAAGAAATCATCTAATCATATAAAAAATTACTGTATTTTATAAGTTTCTTCAGTTTAATTTTAGTGCCTTCCAAAATTAGGCAAAAGTCAAGGAAAGCTTATTGGTACATTTTATAACATGTATTGTGTGACCTTCTCTCCCAAATTATTGATATCTATTTGGTCTGAACGTAAGTGTTACAGCCCCTGTAGAAGACAGCTCACCAGATAGAGAGAATATGGGAAATGAATGGGCATTTTAGCAGCTTTGTTTCTTCTTCCATTGTTTATCATTTGAATTTCTTATAAAGTATACATCATTTAACAGAACCAAGAAATTCCATCATCTTGGAAAATAAAAAGATAAGAATAGAAAATGAAGAGAAAGACCAGAAAGTCATATGCCATGACGAGTTTTCATTATGATGTGTTTAGTATGCCTGTTAGATGAGTCCAAGAAAATTCTGTAATCAGGTTTCTGGTTTGTAATTTGATTTCACAACAGGAAACAGAGCTGAGGCAGCCGTTCTATTCACTTATGGGCATTCCTGTCCGGCTCTTATTCAATAACAGGAATTAGAGCTGAGAAGGCCGCCCTTGCTCTGAGCAGTATTTGCTGCGGTCTGTTCTCCTGGGTTCTCTTAGCTCAGTACTCAGAGAATCCCCAGGTACTGAGCTTTCATCCTTTTCTTCTAGAGAAAGTAGCCATCCAGCAGCACCTACAGAGCAACGAATGTGAGGAAAGAACCTCCACATTTCATCACTGAGTCTTGTGGGCGTTGACTGAGGACCTTCCTACCAGAGTGCACTGGATTCTGGTTAAGCATCGGGAAGCGCAAACTCCACTACTCTGTATTTATTTTTAATAACAATAAGAAAGTCTCTAAAAACCACATCTTAGTATT
The DNA here is from genome assembly GCA_004026965.1 of Petromus typicus. Classification (NCBI taxonomy): domain Eukaryota; kingdom Metazoa; phylum Chordata; class Mammalia; order Rodentia; family Petromuridae; genus Petromus; species Petromus typicus. The sequence goes on along the minus strand of PVIR01018709.1, from coordinate 275 downwards.
CAAATACTTTACCTAGCCTGCCTTGCTAACCCTGTATGGACTCTAGTGAAATGAGTAACAGTCATGAAGAGAAAAATCATAAATTAGTGCCAAAATTGGAGAGGAGATGAACAACTTCATGAAAGCAAAATTTACTCATAATAAAATGCACCCATGATTTGTATGGAACTGGGAATTTTGACAAATCCATGCAGCAGTGTGACCATAGCAAAAATCAAGGTCAAAACTGTCCCTTACCTGGATAATTCCCAGGGCCTCTGCCACTCTCCCTTCCA
>PVIR01018708.1:0-33043 GCA_004026965.1 Petromus typicus | reverse complement strand
TCAATCTCTGCAGGGTTCTATAGTTTTTACTATGGAAGTCTTTGATTTCTTTCATTAGGTTATTTCTGAGTCTTTAATTTCATTTTGGACAAACCCTCAACTAGCCTGTTTTCCTGAACTCTTTTTCTTTGGTTTTGCTGTTGCTGTATTCAGAAGATAATTAATTTTGTATATTGATTTCATTGCCTACTCTTTTGCTCAGTGTATTAGTTCTAGGAGTCTTCTGATAGAGTCTTTAGTTCTTCCATGTAAAGATATCTACAAATAAAGGTGGTTTGAATTTTTTTTTCTATATGTATTCTTTTCCTCCCTTCTCTAGCCTGATTGCTCCAGATCAAGTTGTGATTCAAGTATTGAACAGAAATTATTCATGTAGCATCCTGTGGTTTGTACTCTGGATTAGAGAAAATGGTATTGGTTTTATTTCATGTAGTATGATGTTAACAGTTAGTTTGCCATAAATTGCCTTTATGAATTTGAGGTAGGGCACTTTTATATTTATTTTTGTCCTTTTTTATCATGAGTGAATGTTGGATGAGCAAAGGCTTTTTTCTATACTTTAATTATTTGATTTTGTCATTGTTTCTGTGGTGTATTAAATTTATTGATTCACATATGCTAAACTGTCTTCGTTTTTTTGAGTAAATCCAGTGTGGCCATGAAGTACAATCTTTCTACTGACTGGTTGTATCCCAACTTTCAGCATCTTGTGGAAGATTTTTATACCTGTGGTCACTGAATGTATTGGCTTATAGTTTTCTTTTGTTGTTGAATCTTTGTCTGATTTTGCTGTCAGGGTAATGCTGCCATCAAAGGATGAATTTGACAGTGTTTCTTCCCATTTTAATGTCATAGAAGAATTTGAGTTTATTGCCATTAGCACTTCCGGGAAGATCTAGTAAAAACTTGGGGTGAATTCGTTTGGCTTTGTGCTTTTTTTAGTTGGTAGGGTCTTTTACTGTCTCTATTTCATTGCTTTATATGGGCTGTTTAATATTTTTATATATTTGGTTCTATTCGGGTGATTTCTGTTCGTGCAGAACTTTATCCATTTCTTCTAGATTTTCCAACTTATAATAAGGTAAGTTTTGAAAGCAGTTTCTTTCAATCTTCTGAAGTTTGGTCGTGTTCACTGTTATTTTTCCCTTTTTCATTTCTTATTTCACTGATAATTGTTTTCTCTTTCCTTCTTTTGGTAAACTTGACCCAGAGTTTACTAATCTTGTTTATCAAATATTTGATTCATTTCTTTCTTTACTGATACAGTTGAGTCTCATTTTATTTATTTCCTCTTTGATCTTTGTAGTTTCTTTCCTTCTAATAATTTTTGATATGGATTTTCTTTTAATTTTTCCTAGCACCCTTAGTCAAATTATTAGGTTATTTATTTGAGATCCATTCTCTCATTGTATGCATACATAGCTATCAGTATCTACCTTAGAATCTCTTTCTTTGTATCCTGTAGGTTTGGTCTGTTGTGTTTCTATTGTTATTTGACTTTATAACTATTTAATTTTTTCCTTGATATCTTCTATCATCCATTAATTTATTATTTAATTTTTGTTAAAAGAACAGATAGACACCAAAATCACAGATGTACTTAAATACTCAACTCTCACAACAAGATAAATAAAAAAGAATTATCAAAAAATATCATAATTAAGCTACACAACTAAAAAAATGCACTTTACAGTAGAATATAACATTTTTTTCACCTGAGTGGTGAAAATAAACCATAAAGAATGATTGCATAAATACAAAATCATTGAAATAACTCCTGCATACTAGAGGATCATAGAAGAATGAAACTAGAAATAAATAGCAAAATAAAATACCTAATACACCCTAGGAAAGCCTATGTGTCTGCAGGGAGACAAGTAGAACTCTTTACATGATCATGAAGTCTTCTAGTATTTGCCTTTACTGCATGGAACTCACTGATGGGTTTGTTACAAAGCTGATTCTTTAGCTTTGTTCCCAGAGTTTCCAATTCTACAGGTAGGTCCTAGAGATAATTCACCACAAACAGGTCCCAGGGGATCTTTTGAGAGGCACTGCCTGAAAGAGTCCTAGAGCCTTACCTGAGAGATAAAAATCATGCCTGGTAACCCTGAGATTTCTAAACCAGCAAAACAAATACTTTCTGGCCATGTAGTAGCTGTATGGCTAGGAATCAGCCAGTTTTAAATGCTCCAACTTTCATGGTCGGTGAATTCCTCAAGTCTTGCAAAGGCTCAAAGCGGATAAGCTAATTGAAGAGATTAGTTTTTCCTGTGAAAAGTTTCTGCAATTAAATTGGAACAGAGTAAGTTTATAAATAAATGTATTTATGCACAGATAAATAAGTACAAAAACCAGTGCTTAGAGTAATGAAGAGCAGAAAAAGTCTGAAAAACAATAGACCTAACAATACAGAAAAAAAAAAAAATGGGTTAGAGTTAAATCATTCTGCTTAGGAAGCAGTTTTAACTTTCCCGTATTGGAAAAAAAAAAAAAAAAAAAGATTTTTTATTCTTCTTTTAGACTACCAGCTTGAATTCTTCTCACTTTTCAAAGAAGGATAAAGACTGTGTGGTGACATCACCTCTAATCCAAACACACTGGGAGGCTGAGGCAGGGGAATTATAAGTGGAGCCCAGCTGGGTAACTCTGTGATTTAGCAACACCTTGTCTCAAAATAAAAAGGCTGGTGGATATGGCATAGTGCAAATGCTCTGTGTTCAGTTCTTTGTACTGAAAAAAGACGTATAACTTCCAAATCCAAAGAATAACATGAGTATAAGTCACTCTTGAAACTCTAGGTGTATGATGCATTGGGGTTAACTGCTCTGAACTTTCTGTGCTTATGCGGTTCTAATGCACCACATTAGGTAAGGATGATGATGATTAATAGGAAAACTGCAAAGATTTGATATCTATAGAGAAGAAATAGGAACAGTAATAGGAAAACTTAATTTTTACATTTATTATGGCAATAAGCTGACAGACTATTTTTCCAAAAGATGTATATTTTAGCTGTTAAATGTTTTAGACTATAAAATTAAATAAAATATAAAATTCATATTCACTGTATATCACGTCCATAAGTATATATAATAGGATAGCTAAAAAATAATTAAAGTATCATAACAGAATATTCAGGGTTCTCCTTGTTTATTAAAAATGACAAAATGAGAAGGACAAGACTTGGGTGCTGTTACACTTTGAAAATCAACCGATTGTCGGGGCCAGGGATTTAACTCAGTGGTTCTGATTCCCGTGGTAAGCTCAAGATCGGGCGTTCGATCCCTGGTACCACATACCACAATGGCAGGAGCGGTGGCTCACGCTTGTAATCCCAGCACTGAGGAGACAGAGCCAGGAGGATTACCTGGAGTTAAGGCTTGCCTAGGATACATAGTAAGTTCAGGACCAGCCTGAACTATAAGGCAAGACCTTGTCTCAAAAATTTTTTAAAAACTCAACTGATTGTCAAAATGATAGTGTTAAATGCTGCATTATATAAATAATCTAAATTTTAAAATTGAAATTTATAGAAAATGTTCCAAAAATTGAAATTTAACTGTATCTAATAAGACAAATGCAAAATTTGGAAATGAATTATATTTCTAAAAATTGTATAGCTGTATTGTTCTAGCAGGTCTTACTTGATTTCACTCAATTTACAAAAACATGCTACCTCCATAATACAAACTGTGGAAAACAGCCATTGAATCCTTAGCCACAGATGGAAGAAGAAAAGCATATGCATACACATATATGTATGTATATATATACATGTATGTATATGTATGTATACATACATACATATATATATACATATATATATATATATATATATATATATATATATATATATATGAACTGATGGACCTATCTTGAGTCTTATAAGGACAAACTTCATTTCTTAATTTTTACAACTATTTGTCTAAGAATTACATATATATGGAGTCACATGAATGCTCACTATATGTAGAATCTATAAGATTATTCCATGGATTCTCTAATAGAATGAATGAATCCCATCTTTATCTTCCTGTGCACCTCTACAAAGCATATCAGAAGAGGTACCTTTTAAAATCATTCTTCTCTCTGTCAGGACATAATTATCAACCTCTGCTGCTTTCCAATTATTAACAGGGGCACTGGAAACAAATACTAAAATTGAATAGATTACTGCGATAGCAGTGAAGAGCAGAATTACAGAATACATCTCATTCATGGGACAGAAGTAGGGTAAATGGCATGTGATAACAGAGTCTTCACTCAGGCTCTTTGTCTTTAAGAGATCTTGCAGTTCTTGAACTTTAACATGATTGCAGAAGTTGAAAAATGTTCATATAGTGCACTGAAGTGGCTGAAGGGTAGAAAATAATTTTTTTGAGTAAGAGAAGAAAAAGAAATTACTGACTGCATGAAAAGATACTGAAGAAAATGAATAGTCCTCAAGTTGTATTTTGGGTACCAAACAAGAACAGTATGTAGATCTTAAAAGAGCACTTTTGCTAGTTATTGATCAGTATTTTTAAATTCTCAACTCAGGAAATTGTTTGCTGATGTATTTTCATTTGATTACATAGAACTCATGATATCTTGGTAGATATGCCATTTTCAAATCATGCCTTTCTGGTATAAGCTTCTCAATTGCGTACTTCATTTATCTTTTTTGATTGCCTAATTCTTAGTTGACGGAATACGTGTTACCATGCCTATTTTACAGATCAAGATATTAAGTACTTGTGGTACATACACACAAATGACAAGAACCAACAAGAGTCTAAAGAGAAGACAATGTTAACTATGCATGGAGGTATTTGGAGGCAATTAGCAATGAAATAGAAAATATCTGTAAATTAAAGGGCTTTGAATGAATGGGTCAATCTTCCTTAGGAGGGTGACTATTCTGTCTGACACAGCAAATGTGGCTACTCAAATATCCTATCACCTCAGCAGCTCAGTAAACAATATGGTACATATTAGCTGAGTTTTTCTATCCTAGAGAAATGTCATACAGCAATGTCATACAGGCCAGAAGACCTGTGTCCACAGAAAAGTGAGAAGAGCAACAGTAAGAGAAAAAGAAATAACTAGATTGTCTTAATGATATTTTGTTGAACTTTATGGAATTGGAAATGTAGAAATTCTTTGCTGTTGCCCTTTTAACTAAGAAGTCAAAAATAGTCATCCCAATATTTAGTAGCACATGAACAGAGAAGCCTATAATGCAGAAAATGCAGCAACAAAAGACAGCTGACAGAATTTAGCCCGATATCTTTCGTAGCTTTAAGTTCCAAAGATACGTGGATTGCAAGGCTTTATAGTTAGCACAGTGTTAGAAGCCAATCTACATGATTTTGGGCCCAAAGCATTTTAAAGTTAGGTTATCATTAGGCCTGGGCTTCCTCCCTGCTGGGTGGCGATGACGTTCTGATAACAAGGAGAAGCTGAGTGGAGGCTCACTCACCCCGAGCATCTTCAAACTCACTCATGTCAAGGGAGAAGCAATTTCAGGTGAAGAGTAGGTTATCTAAATAAGACACAGGGTCTAAATTTTTCAGAAGTTTTCAAAACACTTATGCTGCTTTGGATATGAGCAGAAATGCACCATTTGGAAGCGAGAGAGGGCGGCCGACATTTGTCCTGGCTACTATGACAAGAGCAGCCACGGTCACGGGAGGAGGTTGCATTGGATTGATGACTTGACAAACCTTTCCTGAAGCCTCATTCAAAAAATTGAAACATGAAGAGCAGTAAGACTGCCTTAGGAGAAAAGAGCTAACATTCTGAAAATATTTTTAAGTTCATTTTGTTTTGAATTTCTGAAAAGATTGAATTATATTTCGCCTGGGGAATAAGGGTTAGTGTCAGATATTAAAAAGCAAATGTTTTACTTGTTTATTGAAATACATTCACTTTCAGCCTTGATGCATCAATAGTAATGAAGCAAAGAAGAGATTACAAACGGTCCTGATTTCTCCTCGAGCAAGTCTCAGGAGGCGTGCAAAGCAGAATGGCCTCTGACCTGGGCTTCCTTCTCACCAGGCCAGGCCTGGCTCTCTCTGCACAGCGCTGTCCAAGCTCTGAAGACGGGCGGCTGGGTTTCAACACAGCCTTAAGTGACAGACCTCACAATCCCCACTGCCCTCCCGTGGCCTGAAAACCTGGCCCTAACTGAGACAGCAATAACAGCAAAATGATAGTGATACGCAGGGAGAGAAGTTTAGATCACGTGACCATTATGCCACAGCATAACTTTGTCCCATTGTTAATTTTCACACAGAAACTACTCTGAAAATTGAACTGTGCGTGTTAAGAAACACTAAAATTTTTCATCAAACAATAGCTTTTCAAAATACTGGAAAGAAAATCAGTTGGAATATCTCATAGTTCTAGCTATGAGAGTACACCGAGATGACATTATTTTAAAATGGCAGCTTCCCTCCTAAAGATCATTACCTTTTCATTTATTTAATTTTCCTTAGTCCTCATTTGCAGCATATAAAGTTGATGTTCCTCTGTGCCGTTGGTAAGTGCACATAACACATCTCGGACATACATAATGATTTTCCACCGTGTGAACTCCATGGATGTTAGTCCCAGATGAAGTAAGTTTTAACGCAGTAAACATTTTCTTTATAAAATTCCATGGCCACAAACAACTGCTACCTTCAAAAGAAAAATATACAGCCAAAGAAAACTAATTGTAGAGTATCCCCGAAAATGACAGGTGTCACAAGAGTAGTTTAACTGTGGAAAGCAGAGAGTGTGTTCTGGGCTCCGGGGTCCCGGGAGGTAGTGTTTCCAGAAAACTCGGACAGGGCATCGCGAAAACCAACCAGGAACGCCGGGGAAATGACCATGACAGCAGGACACTCAGAACACATCCTGCGAGTAGAAGGAGTCTCAAGAACTCTGATATGGAGTGTAGTCATGATGCATAATGTAATGTACCAATAAAGATTAAAAAAAAAAAAGAACTCTGAAAGATCAACATTAGGGTCTTTTGTGATGTCATTAAATTGAAAAAACAAAACAAAACAAAACCTTACTCAGAAATAAGCTGCGCAGAGACAACTCCATGGAAGGAGCGTGGTCGTTACCACCACCAAGGACTTTTCTGGCAGCGTCACGTTGTCTGGCGGGGAGCAGAGACCGCCCAAGGTTGTGAATTAAATAGCTTGAAGGTGAAACCCTCAATGCAGTCAGAACCTTTTAAATAATTACTTATAATTATCATTTGACACACAGACAATGCCAAGAGGATGCAAACCAAAGAAAGTCATAAATTCCAGCATCAATTTGTCACCCCTATTATTACAGACATCAGCCAGTGTCCTGGGTGGTGCTTGAGCTGTGTAAGATCCCGCCTCTCTCTGTGGCCTTGGCACAAGGAGGGACCGAGAGGACCTGGACTCTTGATTTCACTGCTTGTGACACTCCTCCTGACTCAGAGATGTTACAATAGGAGAGAGGCAGGAACAACCAAAGAGGTCATGCCAGAGGTGAGAGATTCTAGGAAGAGAAAGAGCAAGAACATGGCACGAGATGCTAAGGCAGCAGCATAAAAAAGCCACAGGAAAGACGGCTCATCAGGATTTATATTACCCAAATCAAACAAAGAGGAAATAGAAAACTGGACAAGATTACTTTAGAAAAGATTAAAGGGATGGCTTAATATCTACTATTAAGAAAGTTCCAAACTGGAAAGCTTCACAGGTGAGTTCTGGGACATATTTATAGTTATTTGAACCATTTCAGACCACAGGGGGAAAAAATTACTGCATTTTATTTTCTGAAAAATGCATCATTTGCAAAATATTACAAGTAGAATGATAGGGAGCAATCTCAGTTATGAATAAAGATGCAAAAAGAGAAAAGTTAAATATAAATAATAGCAATTAGACAAAAAGTCAATTAGAAATAAGTTACAGTCTAGTAATGAAAGATTATTTCACTATGAGAACAGCCATTAACCTAATTAATCATTCAAATAAAACACATATTAAATAGGTGTAGTGGTCCATGCCTGCAAGATCAGCATTTGGGAGGCTGAGGCAGGAGAATTGCACCTTGAATAGAACTTCTTTCCCATATAGAAAACTCAGGAACTTTAAATACCTTATTAGACAAGAGTTAAATGAAAATTATTTAGTTCTACATCAGGAAAATAACATATGACATAAGAGAGATTTGGTAAGATCAGTATTACATATTTAAGAATAACACATTAACTCCTATCATATCAGAAATTAGTAATGTCTATGAATGTAAAATAACAAAAGGGAAGATGAATAAGTAAAAATAAACACAATTTGGATATTTTAGACCTTAAACTGATTTAAAAAGCAATCTGGGATTATAAAATTAAATAAATTTTTGTGATATAATGATACACAGGAAGACCACATAACAGTACATGGTTAGTATGGTACAAATTTTGAAAATAAAAAGTAATGTGTATGTACCTTGAAAAATAAGAAATATAATTTTATAAAGAATAATACAAGTACCTCTGATTAAATGGACTTGAACATTTCAGGTTCCTTCTCAGACCTTTTCTTACTTCTTTCCTGCCCCCAAACACTCAACTTTTCTGTAGGTTTTTCCAGGTTAATTATGGAAAGCTGTGTTCGATTTACTGCTTATTCTTCAAGTTTAAAAATAAATGGTGGTCTGGGGGTTTAGGTCAGTGATTCCTAACCTACCTTGGAAGAGCAAGGGCCTGAGTTTGATCTCCACTAACTACATACAACAACACCAGGCATTCAAGCCCACAAGCAATCAGTACCAGATACCACAGGGCTGGCATGGTGGCTCAAGCTTGTAATCCCAGCACTTGGGAGGCTGAGGCAGAAGGATTTCTGTGAGTTTGAGGTTAGCCTGGGCTACATAGTGAGTTCAGGGCCAGCCTGAACTACAAAGTGAGACCCTGCCTCAAAAAAAAGTAAATAGTAAGAATTTTGTACTGTATGTAGGACATATATGTGCATAAAGATAAACAATTTATATTATTCCATTGCCCTTTGATGATGAATGATGATGTTTGAATATTTATTGTGTATTTATCATCTCTCTTGTTTTTGAGCTTAGACTTTGATCTTTCTGATATTGAATCTACAGGGCCTAGAAGAGGACTAGAACATTATATTTATATAAAGTAAATGCCCATGTATTATAAGAATGAAGTATTACTTTACTGTGAGGGTAGTGTTGGAGATTCAGACCAGGGCCTCACACAGACTAAACCTGTGCCTTACCATTTTGTATATGCTTCGTCTACAGAATCATCTTCTCCAAAGTAAAAGCAGAGCATTTTGTGTTTTGCTATGCAAAGAAAATTCAGGAACTCAAAAGTTCATGCTGCACATGATCATAGTTCCACATACCTGAAGTTGTACATTCAATGGCTTGAGTTACCTATCGCCACCAGAAGTCCAAGAATAATAAATGGAAGGTTGTAGAAATAAAAACTTCATAAGATTTAAATTACAACCCATATTGAATGACATGGTGAAACCTACACCACTCCTCTCTGTCTCTCCTGGAACGTGAGTTAGGCTGGTGCCTGCCATCCATGCGCTCTGATAGCCAGTCAGGTGCTGACAGTCCGTTGTGAGGTCATCTGACACGTATTACGGTTCTTCTCCTCAAGAAAATTGGATTTTAGGTGAACAATGGCCTGAATGAGTGGGAAAGTGATTCAGACAGTTTGGATATGTCAAAGAGAAGCCACAAGGTTCTTGGGCAGTGAAAAAGTGGCTATCATTGACTCATCAGGACAAAATAAAGAGTGCCAGCAAAGATGATAAAAGTTTGTTACTATCTAGAATAGACAGGCATCAGGCAATTATTGGGGTCCTGGAACTTGTCCCCATGGAATAAAAGGGGGAGTGTACTAGCAACCAATAACAGAATTCAGCTACATCTTAAGAGGCTAAAATAACCTCTATCCACAGAGAAATCATCAGTCGTCCCAGGACAGAGGAAGTGAATTGTCACTGAGCCTCCATTCCAAAGCTTTCAGTACCATCTTTCTAATCAGTGAACGATCTCCACTGGTCTGTCTTATATAAAATAACTCATTATTGACTATTGGTACATTGCTAAAATGCATTTCAAAAGTAAAAATATATTTTACAAGCACCAAGTTGACACAGTACAGACATGAACATCTGTCTAGAACAGGTTTTAGAGGCCCAGGAGAATTTATAGACCATTTATCCTCTATGCAATTCTCCTTGAATATCATTTAAAACTATGTTTTTGTTTACTGTCGAGTGGCAGTAATTTTAAGGTGTTACTGAAAGGTACCAGAAACATAGTCTGTTACATGGGGTCAGTAAAGGCCCATTGACTTTAGTAGACAGTTGAGTGGCAGATTAAATGATACCAGAAATTAAGGAGACACACAAAGTTTGCACCTGACCAAAAACACCATCCATCTCTGGGCAGGGGCTGGTGAATGAAGTGGAACAGCAGGGTCACTATTCTCTAGAAGAACACAGGGTTTGGTTTTTCCCCCTGCACAATGAACAATAAAACAGTATCATCACATTTCTTTTTTTTTTTTTTTTTTTTTTTTTTTGAGACAGGGTCTCACTTTGTGGTTCAGGCTGGCCCTGAGCTCAGCCTCGAACTCACACCACAGCAATCCTCCTGCCTCTGACTCCCAGTGCTGGGATTACAGGCGTGAGCCACCACGCCCGGCACTGTGGTATGTGGTACCAGTTGCTGCTGGTGAGTCTCCACGCCCAGTATTGTTACGTGGTTACCGGAGATCGAACCCGGGTCCTTGCGCTTGCAAGACAGGCACCGGAACCACTGAGCTATATCCCCGGCCCTCATCACATTTCTTGCTGCTAATAACTTAATATACGATGTCCACTCTTCATAGTTTATGATGATAAACACAGGTTGTTTCTATATAAAAGCGTTATTCACTAGTTCATGATTTCAAACTGGGATTAAGTTACGAGGAGGCAGTCTATGAAGGAATCAGGACCTCCCGAAGTCTCCTGCATGGCTGATGAGAAGCTTACAACCTTACCAAACTGAATTCTTGTGTACGTCCTTTGATTGTTCCTCTTGTTCAAGAATAGCCTTGGTAAATGACTCTGCCATTAGCCATCTTGTTCTTAAAAACATCTCTGAGTATTTGTCATTTGATGTCTCCATCCCCTCATGTTGCCAAAGTCTAGGGACATTTCCTGTAAGATTTCATTTCTAAATAATGTCTCATGTAAACAATTTAAGATGGTCAAGTATGTTTTTACTCCAACCTGGCTGTAATTTAGTCTAATTATTTTTAAGTGTACCCCAAATACATTTCTCACCAAATGCCTAAATATTTAGTCTGTTCTTTCAATCAGTGTCTCTCTAGCAACCATGACACTCTAGAATAATTTAATGGAGATGCAACTAATTTTAAAACATCTCCGGCCCTTTTGCTTTTGTTCTAACCTATGGATGGAATTTTTTCCCTTTTTATGTTTTCCTAGTGATATGCTCTTCCAATGCTAGATCTCTGCCCAAGGATCACTTCCACCACGTAGAGCCTCCTGAAGCCAGGTTGCCTTGGGCATGTCTTCAGAACATCATATTTTATTTACTGATCTTTGTATCATATTCCATATGAAAAGCATTACATTTGCGTGTTTGCACATCATTTAACTTCAAAATTGTAAATATCTATAGGCTTTATAATCACAATGTACAGATGCACAACATGGTCCTTACTATGTAAGATGTGACAAATACTGAGGTCTTAAAATCTTTAGTTTTCTACATCTTTGTATAACAATATATTTGGTCAGCACTCATTCAATAGGAAAATGATTCCAAACTAAGAGACATTTAACACAGTTTAATAGTTACTCTTATACTTCTGATTCAGAAAGGAAAATGGAGAATACAATACATATTACCTTACAACTATTAGCAGTAAATCCTAAGCCACAGAGATCTGCTAGCCAATGGCAGGAAGGGGATACCTAGACAGGGACATACCCAGTAATACACTGAGCAGAACAACTATCAGTGTAGGATCTGTGTGGGGCTGGCAGACACATGGGAGCATAACTGCTGGGCAGGTTCTGTGAACTCTGGAGAGGTGCAAGAACAGGGGACCACAGGTGAGTGAAAATGGCTGGAGAAAAGGAGAACCCTCTACCACTGCCTAAGCCAGCCATTCACCTCTCTGAGGAAAACACGATCCTTAGTTAATGAGTGAAAAACTCTACCACATCTGCTAAATGAAATTATGAGGTTGAAACACAAATGTTCAAAACAAAGGCAAAGAATCAAAAGCAAATGCTCAAATCATCAAAACACTAGGTGCAAGGTCCAGAGTTGAAGCCATCCATAACTCCGCAAATCAAAGAGGCCCATTAAATTTTAAAACAGGTCCACACTGAAGACATCTCTTTTTGAAATGTCAACATGACAAGGATGAAATGAATATTTCAAGCAGTTCCTTTGAAGTTATTTACAGATTGACATCAAATCTCCCGCCACTAACACAGTCTTCTCAGAAGCAATAAAACAAGTACTTCAGTGTTCTGTGGAAAAATAATTTTCAGCCCTGAATATACATAGCCAGTAAGGAAGTATAATTCAAGTTTGAGATAACAAAGGAGGAAAGTTAGATGTGCAGTAGACCCAGCAGGCAGCGGATTTGGACAGGCGCAAAAAACTCTGAGCTAAGGGAGGATGTGCAGGAAGATGAGCACGTCACTAAAACCACACGGCTACTGGTGGGAAATGCATTTGGAGGACACTGAGAAATAAATGGAAACTAAACTTTTGTACATAGGAAGAACAAGGGCTTGATAGGGGAGTGGGATAAAATTCATAAATACTTAAAAATAAAGTCTTATATTCCTTCCTATACTATAAAAGAGAGCAATCAAAACCTCTTGAGAAAACCATAGAAAGCATGATTCCACCATCTCCAAAATAATTTAGACTTGGGCTGGGATTTAGCTCAGTGGTCCTGGCGCATGTCTTGCAAGCGCAAGGACCTGAGTTTCATCCCTGGGACCAAAACAAACAAAGAAAAAAGAAAATAAAAGAAAAAGTAAAATAAATTAGACTAGAAGAATTTGAAGCAGCTCTTCACTGGATACTATCTGAAGTTGTAAAATCCAAAATTAGCAACATTAGTTACCTATAAGTGGAAGTAACCTCAGAGAAATGCAAAAAGATTAAACACAGCTGAAGTGAGGTAAGGAGAGGGACTTTATTTTTATTACAAACCCACCCTTTTTTGATTTTTAAAAGTAGTTTTGAGAATGATTAAGTTTTTATTTCAGAAAAAAATATCCATTTTTTCTTCAAAATTCATTTCACAAAATACTTAGATGATTTACAAAATGAGTGTGGATGGTTAAAACATAATTATTTATATGAAGCACATTCTATAAATTTTTAGTCACAGCTACCAGCACAATGAGAGCACAAGGACTCCTCTGGTAGAATAGATGATTCTTATTTCCTCAAGGGCACACATTCTTTTGAGAATAAATTGCATTCACAATGTTGCATTATTACATTTATTTTGGGACTATGGGCTAAATCCATTAAACTTGTAATGATGGGTTTTTTTCTCCCTGCTATGCTTATGGGGAGATACTTATTTTCACAACTATTCTAAATCATTAGAAGTGTTGTTAATTTACTACTATTTCAAGTCTCTTCATCTCTAATCTCCATTGATTTTTCTGTCCTGAGTACATTTTTAATGCTTTACTGCAGTTAATTTTCTTTTGAATTTTTTTCTCCTAGACAAATTCAATAAAAATGGCAAAACACCTACTTGAATGTAGATTAAAAACTTCCTGAAAATGACTCCAAGGGGTACAGACATTTTCTTAGGGAGGAGACATTTTAGAGACTTTTTAAAAGTCTAAGATAAAAAAATAAACAATAGAATTTCTCCCCTTTTATCAAGATTGTTATATTCTCCCTGGATACCCATTTCAAGAACAATTACAAATAAGGTCATGGTTGATTTTCAGTAAAAAGTAATTTCCAGAAATTAGGAAAACTTTTTTTTTTTTTGGCTTTCTCACACAAATCACACATATGTGGTTTTGCTTTCCAAACTCATTGACATCTCAGTGAATTTTACAAAATGCTATATGGGACTGTTTTAACAGAATAGTTACAGGCATTGTCTTCTGCACTGCAGTTGGGAGGTGCCCCTTATCTCGGGCCACACAGCTGGGGACTTTCCCTTAGTGTGCTGACGTTGGACAAGCAAATGTAAGGAAGTCAAATGTTGGTACCGTGTCTGAAAGCGAACATGCCCGAATGAAGACAAGGAAGATGTGTGTCTTCGAGTAAATCAACACTCACGCAGCACATCCCGAAGCCAAAGAATGAGACAAAGCTTTGTAGAGACATAAGGGGTTATATAAAGTGAGTAACAGAAGTTCAGTGCTCAGCAATGTTCAAGAATCATCATTTCAAACTCCAACATGTGGACTAAAGGAGCTTCCAGTTCTGTGGAAAGACAAGGGCTATTTTGGCGGAGTCTTAAAGCTCACTATTCTGATAGCACAAACGTGGAGGTTTGTGAATAGTGGCTTCTCTGTCTAGCCACTCTAGCCTGGTTTCTTCAAAACAGTTTTAGCCACATTGATCTCAACTTAATTTTTCAGTAACAAAAGAGGAAAAACCATCCCAGTGTTTCCCATTCCTCCAAGCTTAGAATTCACTGTCATGACCTCATCTGATTCTGTAAAAAGACTCATAATCATTAGATCCAAATCATGTACCTGCATGCACATATTTTTCAGATCTTTTCTGTTCCCACATATTTTGAGTGTTTTTAAAAAAGCTATGCACAATTACTTGAAACTTTTTAAAGATAATAAATGTGAAATGCATTGATTTGCCTTCCATTAAATTATAATTATGTTATACAGTAGAGGTTAAATCCTATTATTTGATGAATACATATGATAACTATTATATTTTGATAAACTATCATCATCAAAATGCTGAATGCGATAGAAAAAGAAAATATACTCTTCTAATTCACTGCTTTTGGAGACTGAAAATACCCCATGACAGTAATCTCTCCGGAGAATAATACATCTGTCGTTAGCAGTTTCTGTTCTCAATTTTTGTGATCATTTCTAAATTAAATACAGATACCAAAGAAATCCTTGAAATGGGAATGGCAGACCAGCCCCTGAATTCTAAATGCTCTCCAATTTGCACGTCATGTGGGATTTTAAATCTGTCTACAACTGAAAATCTGTTTTAGTTTGTCAGCTAGATGGTATCTCTGAGGCTGGGCTCTATGAAGCAGTTCAGTACAATGGTCACAAGTCTGGGTTCAGGACCCAGAAGGAGCAGGTAAGGGCTCAGCTCTGCCACTTTCTGACCACATTAATCTGGAGAAACATTCTGCAAGGTTAGTATGAAGCCTGTTGGAATTGGAAAAGAAGATGCCCAAGAAAGTAGGTAATATTAGATATATAATATAAAATTCTTACAAATATTACTGTGATTGTGGTACAGTGCTTTCTTCATCTTTATGGCAGTTGAGTGATAAGTATTTAACTCTTTAGAATTTAGTTCTAGTTTTTAGAATAGAAATGTTCGAATGAAGGAAGGAGAAAAAGATGGAACTCTTGAGCTCCTTTGCCTTTGGCAGCATCAACGGGAAAGCTCATGAGCCAGCTCCCTAGATGGCAGACAAGAACCTGTGCACTCTAAGACCCTTGTGTACAGCAGAAAGCTAACGTAATTCACTGGCAATTTTTTCTTTAATCAGTAAATACTGGAAATTCCAGGTCTTATTCTATTTGCCAGTGTCTTTAGCCCAAATGAAAATGTAGTAGTCAGTTCCATTTTTACTATCAAGTAATACTTTCAACAGAGCCATTTATATAAATACATTTATTTATAAGTTATTCCATTCAGGCTAACTTTCTCTGTTATTTAGGATTTAATATAGCATAAAATTAAATAATATTGTTTCTTCCTGTGGATTCTGGCTTCAGATTTTCTCTGCATGGAACTGAAATCATCTATTCACTTTCTTTGAACATATTAAACTCTTTCAAGGGTTAGAGGTCATCACACAGAATCAACGAGTTCTTGTTACAATTAATTGTTTTAAGTTTAGAGATTATAATTCTTTGTTCCTATGAAAAGAAAAATTCAACAAAGAAAAAATTTATTTTAAATACCACCTCAATTATGTTTATTTTTGCTAGGCTTAGAATTTTAGAGAATGCCTGGGGGGTGGTAGGGTGGGTAGGGATATGGGAAAAAATGAGAATTAAGTTGTGTCTTATACTGGTACAAATCCCCATTATGGAGTGTAATCATGATGTGTATATTTAATGTACCAATAAAGATTAAAAAAAAAAAAGAATTTTAGAGAATGCCAATTTTAAGGAGTATATATTAGTTAAATATAATAAAATGTCCCATAAATAATTGAAATGTAAAAGATTGCTTTGTTCTTAGACTATTTTTGAAACCATCAGCCTTTTTGCTTTAGTTAAATTAGATCAAAAGATATTGGAGTCTTAACATTATCTTTCATAAAATCGTATTTAATTTTTAAAACTTCAAAAGCAATAAAACATATAAAGGAGAAAGAAATTAATTTAAATCAGATGAAGATAATAAACATGAAAATAAAGCATTATATTTAAGATAAAAATATCTTTATTACATTATGTATAGTATCTATTATTATTTTAAGAAAGACATGACACTCAGAAAAATCACTATTATTTTTATGTACCCTCAGCTCTATTGTTCTGACATTTGAGTAATGACTTTTACCTATCTTGTATCCCTGTGTCATACATTGTTGCATTGTGTAACTATGTAGTGCTCTGTAGAACATTCTCCTTTATAACAGACAGAGAGATGGTGGTTAAGATAGACCCTAAGACTCTAGGGAAACATGAAGAACATCTGTAAACAATTTTACTGAAAGGGAAATGGAATGGGCAGTAGAAAAGAAAAACCCTAGGTTACTAGAGATGAGAAATCCAGTGTGTGTCAAAGATGACAATTTCCCCTTTTAAACACCCAAGCAGAGGGCACTCAGCATCAGGAAATGCACAGAACAATCAGGAGAGAAGGATCTCAGGTAGGTGACTGTCCCTTACGTGCTGAGGACGTTACAGTTATTCATTGTATCTCTATACCCCACTTCTCCTAAGAAATGATCCATAAATGAAGATGAGGATACTTTATGGAGGTAATTACGGGGAATTATTTATTACATGGAATTAACATCATGTACAACAGTAAAGCAAAGTATTAGATGAACAATGGAATGATATTACTTTTCAATTTATTTTCCTGAATTCACTTCCGCCTTCTCCCTCGTAAATTACACAGAAGTAGGGAAAGTGATTTAGTACAAGCTACTGAGTGGTGCTGCACAACACACTTAAAAAGACCCAATACTGGTTTTGAGAAAAGCTACTGGGGAGAGAAAGGTAAAGAGACTGTTAGGGGAGGTAGGAAAGTAGTAAGGAAATTATCAGGGGCTGATGATCTTCCATGGTGGTTAGAAGAGTTATTGTGACTACAGTATAAAATAAATGGGAAGGTAGATAATATGCTTGGGAATTTGATGATCTGGTTAAGATAATTTTCAAGCAATCAGTTGACAGAGCTCATCATCATCTTTTGGCCATGTCAAGCTTCACATTTTAAAAGGAAAAAGCCAGCGTTAATTTTCAACTAGCATTTAGAGGCTCTGTTTCCACCCTCTGGCTCACTGAACTGGTCTATGACAGTTTCACATTCAGGAAGACTGAGCTGGCAGATGATTCTTAAAGTAAGACACTGTGTTGGGAGAGAAAGTCAAATTAAGGATACTTTCTACAAGAAATGATCAAATCACCAGAGTGCTCCTTATGTTCTTCCTTACAGAAACTCAGCACCCAAACTGCGTCTGATGGGAACAGTAATTCTAGCAACCTGAATGGTTGTGTCTTCTGCTTTCTACTTCTCATGTCAGACCCGGCAAAGTGGACAGGACTGTTCAGATGTACAAGTCAATCTTTTCTCTACAGGAGATTATAATATAATACATACAAATCCTATGTTATGTTGGTAGTCATAGCTCCTGGTAATAAAAGGAAAGAAAAGATATGGTAGTGTCTGGTCACTTTGCTTTGTTTTCTATTTCTTTCCAGTCTATTGTTATGTAATCATTTTAGTATGATTTTCAAATAATAGTAAGAAAAATTGTATCACCAACATATTGAATGCTTCTTAATCTCTAGGGATTGTGATAAGAACATTTCATGGACAGTCCCACTTCTTCCTCACAGAAACCTCTGAATTTTTGGAGTATAAAATTTTTGATCCATCTCTGGATTTCTTTTTATACAAATAACTTCATCAGAAATGGAGATGAAGTATATTTATATAATGAAGCTCAGAACCATATTGTTTATACAAAGAAAATAACGAAGGGGGCACAGAATTTAGTCAGAGGAAAGTAAAGAATTCTATATAAAAGGCCAATAGTATAACACATTAAGCTAATTATCAATGACTTAAATAATCAGGATCTAGTATAATTATTATTTTGCATATAAAGACGAGAAAGCTGAGGATAGGTGAGGTAAGGCAGTTGGTCCGAAGCCACAGAGAACATGGCACATCTAAGATTGCAGTGCTGGCATCCTGACTTCCGATGCCCCATGCCAGTCCCCGTGCTGTCCCTCTGACACCATCTCCAATTAGTTTGTGGAAGTGACTGGAAAACACCGTCACTGCTTATCCAGTGCACCCCAAACCCATAGCCGAACATGCCCATTTCTTGCAAGACTTGGGAGCTGCCTGGGCCGAGGGGTGACCTGTGAGGCCTGGTCTCTCTGGACATGTTCTGGAGGAGTGAGCATGGTTTCTCGCACCCATCACTTACAGTCAGTCCTACCCCAGTATGCATCTCAGTACCGGGAGCTTCACCTGTGACCCAGAAGACAGTGAGAACAGGTCACAGGGGCACCTTTTGTGAAACGCCAGGTGGCCGTGGCCGTCTTAGGCAGGCCAGCCCTCCAGCTGGGCTGACATCCATACACAGAGCGGCTTTCATTGCACATTCACCTTACAGTTTCAGAGAAATGCCTAGAGACCTCCTTTTGTCAAAAACAGAAGAAACTGGAAAAAAATGATGAAACTAAAAAAGAAATCTACATTAATGAAGGAGAGCCGGGAGCCGAGGCACATACAAAATTTAAAAAGAAAAATCCTAAGCTATGGTTCCCATGGTAACTGTGACACAGTTGGAGCTCACTTTATGTTAAGTAAGTTTAACTTGAGTGGAAATGCAAAATACTTCCTCAGAGCCAGAGAGACAATTACAGAGAACAGACAGTGGTCCAGATCTTCGGGCTTTTTACTTTAAATAAGAACCCTATCGTACTAATGGGCTCACGTTAATTGTGCGTGTTCATTTGTATTGATTCCACCCTCTTTCATCCAATTTATATAACGAGATGATTTCAGACCAGGAAAATAGAATCACTGCTAAAATCTGTCAATTCAGAGACAATGACTTTGTAGTTTAGAAATACAGGGTCACTTGTCTGTTTGTCATCAAAGGGGAATATTTGAGGAAAGTTCAATTTATGGAAATACAATCCGATTACACCCACAACCAAATACTTTAAGCCAGACATTTCCAATTACTGTTAATGTCACTGAAACTGAAAATAAGCACACGGGATGGAAGAGAAGCTGTGCACGTGCCAGCTTATTATATTATAATATAATACATACAAATCCTATGTTATGTTGGGAGTCATAGCTCCTGGTAATAAAAGGAAAGAAAAGATATGGTAGTGTCTGGTCACTTTGCTTTGTATGCACGTGCCGGTCTTTTCAGGCGTTTATATTTGAAACATTGTTCTTTATCAGGAAGTTAGAAAAAGGCAGAAATTGTACTTACTCCTGTTATGTACCGGGGTCTATACTGAATAGTTCCAAATAAACCAAGAATGACGATAATAATATGCACAAAGTTTGCGAGGATTGGTGCCCACTGGTAGCCGAGGAAGTCGAACGTTTGCCTCTCCAGCACACAGACCTAGAAGAGCAAAACAGAGTCGCTAGATCAGTGCACGTGAGAAACATCACACCGGTGACAGAAAAAGGCTCAGGTTGACGTTATAATTAGCAATTATAACTCAGCGAGGGCATCCAGCATTTATCATTCACAGTAAGGCTGACATTTTCAGGGATATTTCAAAGGAAAACTGTCTGTGTGGATCCGCACACAGCGATGGTCCTGTCAGAATGCTGTGTGGAGTCACCGAGCAGCATTCACAAGGCAGTATGTGCAGTCACAGGAGAAATTTCCCTGTCAGGTGCACTGTCAAGTGCTTGAGGATGTCAGCCCCCAAGCTGGGAGCAGGGTGAGTCCACAGCAAGAGCCGTTGTCAGGATCTGCACAAATGGATTTGCACTCTCTAAGTTGAGAACAGAGCGAAAGTGTCTAGTATCAAAAAATGCAAACAGTGGTGAGGCACCCGAGCGCCAGCCACACCTGGCACTGAAAATCCCCCTTCTTGGGTGCCAAATCCCCTCACTGCAAAATGCAAACCTTCACTGAGGACTGAAGGGTCCTTTCGTCCTCGTCACATGGAGTCAAAGATCAAGTGTGACTCTTTACCTCCAGCCACACACTAAGAAAAGGACGATGGAAGGGAACTGGGACAGTGGGCTGGAAAGGTCCTTGATCATGCTAAGATAGTGAGACAAGTTGTTCCAAACTGTGCTGCTTCCTCTACGTTCACACGCTTGTAAGGAGAGACATCTAAAAATCCGGGAAGAGACGACAGAATCAACCACAGAACCCCACGGCAGGAAAAGTGGAAACCAGGAAGCCAGCGCGGTCACTCCCTCAGCACAAGGAAACCCAGCCGCCCGGCAGCTCCATTTCTCCTGCCTCCCCTGGTGAAGAGGAATGTACTGTGCGGAGAAAACACAGCGAAAGGACTTGATGGTTTACAGCAAAGTGGAATTGTATTTTTTCAGCCGTGTTTTAAAGAAAAATGATTGAATATCGCTACATTACTAACTTCACTATGATTCGGTGTCTCCTGGACCAATTCTCCAAATGGCCAGCGAGCTTTCAGATTAAATACTGCAGCTCAGTTTGAAGAGGTTGCGAATGGTGGTTCTTCCCACTGAAGTTTGTAGATGAGCAGTACATTTCCCACCAGGTGTGGAAAGAGAAAATTGCTTCATGAGAATTGTTTGTCTCACCATTCTACTTCCTGAGGTCCACTTCATGCCTGGCAAGGCTGGGACAGCCACCTCCCGCCAGCCAGGTCATTTTCCTGCTTCCTGACATTGATTTACAAAAGAAGATAAAAAGAAGTTGGTTTATTCTAAGCTGCACATATTAAATCCATGGTAATCACCAAAGTTCCGGCAAGATTCTGAATGGTTAACGGCCATATGTGTGTCATAGAACTTCAATTTACACCTGCTTTTACAAACTATTGAACTTTAGCTGCCTTCAAAAAAGTTGACAGATTCCTTCAACTGTTTTATGCAGTCAACGCTGCAAAAACAAGACCTCTCTAGGTCATGTCTTTGTTGGAATCTACAATCCAAGCAGGTGTTCTGAGAGGACTGTCCCTAAACATCTCCATGGAAGCTCCTTCCAAGATGGAAATCTCTTCTCCTTCTGCTGCCAACAAACAGCAAATAGGAATCTAAAGTAGCAGCAAGAAAAATCTTAGCTCTACAACTTTGAAGCGTCACAACTGTGGGGAAACAGCAGGGAAAAAGAGAAGAGGCTGAAACACATCAGTCAAACAGTGGGGAATTTCTCAATGAATGTACCAATTATGTAAGAAAAGAGCATGCCATCATTAATTATAAAAATACATCAATGATAATGCACTCACTGAGTTTTCAAGGCTAAAATGTAATTCTACCAACATTTATCAAGTTTTTTAAATGACAGAACTAATAGTTTCTTATAAGACAAAGTTCATATATAATTCTTCACAGAGAATAATATTTCATTTTTCTTTGTTTTATTGGCCCTACAACATAGAGATAGGGCTAAAACTATATAGAACTCGGATTGAAGAATGGAAGGTATTGGAAAATATCACCGAATAAAAGGGAGGAAGTACTTACAAGAGTACTTCCGTTTTTCCTAAGACACCCTTCAGTGGTTTTGGGATTGGAAAGAAAGGAAAAAAACAATTGTTAAAATGCCTACTCCTCACTGGATGCTTTGTACTTTTTCTCAGGGATGAAAAACTCAGCAAGGTAAGTATTGTTGTCTTGTTTTGAAAATGAAGTAATCAAAGATGTAGAAATGTCTAATGATTGTTTTAAGGTTAAGAAAAAATGATAAATAGTACATAGAAATCTGGACTTCAATCAAAAAGCCTTTTTGCCAGTGGTGGCACATCTGTGACACATGAACTGCAGAGGGCTGTTGGTCGGTCTGGAAGTCTCACCGCAGCTGCCTACACTGTATCAGCACTGTCTCCACTCACGATATCTAGTCCCAAACCCAGATGCTGTCACGGGTTAAGCTAGAGATACATGCTGATGATATGATGTATGTTATTTTATCACAGAATTTATATTGCCATAGTATAATCTCTGTCTGAATGTTCATTTGTTACATTGTATCATCTTTGCTTATAGAAAACCTCCAGAATTTTCTTTATTTTACTTTTTGTCTCTTTTAACTTCCGTGCGAATCTGGTTTTGCCTATGCAGCATTCTTTAAAATATGTACCTAATGTCCTTCAAGTCACTTGATATATAAATGCGGGTAGAGTCTGGAAAAATGTATATCATTGTTTATATCAGTGAGTTATTTTCACATAAAAGTATTATGGTATAAATCTTGTACATGCGTATTTATTTTATTTTGTTATGTATACATTTTGGTTCCTTCTCTTTGTATCCTAGAGAGTAGCTGGATAATGTATAACATATTCCTTGCAATTTTCTACTACCACAATAATTCTGTACTCCTTCACCACTATTTTTTATGAAGCTTTATTTTTAACAAAATAAGGGCTAATCTTTACCAATAACTATTTGTATAAATAGTGATATAATCAAAGTTTTTTTTGTTGATACACTGTTACCATTTTATTTATTTATTTATTTTTGAGCCCTAAATCCAGCCTCATACTCACAGCAGTCCTCCTGCCTCTGCCTCCCAAGTTCTGGAATTACAGATGTGAGCCACCACGCCCAGCACTGTGATATGTGGTTCTGATTTTTGGTGGGTGTGAGTCTCCATGCCTAGCATTGCTGAATGTAGTTACCAGGGATGGAACATGGGCCCTTGCACTAGCAAGGCAGGCACCAGAACCACTGAGCTAAATCCCTGGCCCTGTTACCATTTTTTGATGCCTAGTAAATTAGTACATTTGCAATTTCTGTTGAGTTTTATCTATAAATTTAAGCAAAATAAAATTTTATTAGTTGCTTTTGTGTCTATGAATGATTCTATAATTTAATTGCTTTTTCACTTTTTCTCTGACAGTGTTATAAAATTATACTTGACTCAAACAAGAGCATGGCATAAATTTTGTAGAAATATTTTAACTTCAAGGGAACCCACAAGTCTCCTTCCTCCAGGAGCAGCCTGTGGTGACCACACCACCATTGCTGATTTCAGAGCTTGTGGTAGATTTTCACATGTTCAAGCCAGAAGATAAGCATGTATCTTTTACATATGTGTGAAAACTTTTCATACTACTTTTATTTGCATAAACAGAACTGTAATCTCCTTTAGGGTGTAGATATGTTTGCCTTGTCTTTTCATTTTAGTGATATTTCATAAGGTTTTCTATTTTAGCAAAACTTTTGCCCATAGATCTAACTTATTCCACTCTTATAAAATATTCTATTTTAATTTGATATTTAATAAGTTTCTAACTTTTGGCTATCACACCATGAAATATTAAGTAACCTTGTGGAGTACAGTGGTATACTCATAGGCTAAACTCCCCACAAATAAAAATGTAAGGTTAATTCTGGTTGAAAAATCATCAATAATATAAGAAGTGTCATGCATTCTTCTGTAATGTATATTATCAAATAGAAGACGTGGAAATTACTATTTTTCTTTGCACTATAGTAAATGTGAATTTTAATAGAGACTATTAAGATAGTATAATACAAAAAAGCTGACAACATTTTCAGAATCCTTTCAGTCAGATATTATAATTATACTCTTATTTTCTATGACAATAAGATATCATCAGATGAAACTATTCAGTGACCTCCCAATAAATAATCTTACTAACTTTCCAAACTGGAAGAGACTCATTCAACATGAATCAGCAGATCAAAAACTGGGCAAAATTAAGTAAATAATTCACTAAACTAAATTTTGTCTTTTAGAATAGTATTTAGTGTCAAACAAATTTGTTTCAAATATTTGCATGGTAAAATGGGAGCTTTCACTATCTATATTATTATTCAACATTAATATCATAAATAACATGTATAGCAGCATGATTCTTTTTTTAGACAAGGTCTCTTTTTATGGTTAAGGCTGGTCCTGAACTCTTCCTCAAACTCACAGCAATCCTCCTGCCTCTGCCTCCAAAGTGCTGGGATTACAGGTGTGAGCCACCATGCCCAGCACTGTGGTATGTGGTACTGATTGCTGGTGGGCGTGAGTCTTCACACCCAGCATTATTATATGTGGTCACCAGACCAAATCCAGGTCCTTGCACTTGCAAAGCAGGCACTGGAACTACTGAGCTAAATCCCTGGCCCAACATGAAATTTTTGAAAGATAAAATATTTATAGGTATTTTTCTTAACTGATAGGACCCAACACTGATTCACTGAGATAGTATACTTTATAAATAACTGAATTTCTTTCTCATTTTAAGTAAGTTTCCCTTTTAAAATATATTACTCTGATTAAGAAATCTTACCAATAACTAAAATTTCTTGATGGATTTCTCTCAAATAGTATGGTAACTTAATTCATATCCTTACATCTTAACCTGTGAGTAGAACAGATAGCATGAAATATAACCATGACTAGACTTTGATAGGAAACAGGTAGACTTTTTACTCTAATATGATGCAAAATGTTTTCCTCTTTTTTCAAGAAATGTATTATTAAGGATGAGGACAACCAACTTAAGTCTGTGGTACTAAACTTAAACTGAAATGAAACTAATCTGTGAAATTAAACTCATTCTGTCTGTATATCCTCTCTTTTAACACCTCTACAGTTCTTGGAGAATTTGTGCTTGCTGAGAACTAACACACTCAGCAGAAAGCAGTGAGTCTCGGAGTCCAAAGGCAGACATGGGGAGAGAGCTGCCATCCCCAGTCCGCTGGAGTCAGCAACCTGGGCTTCAAGCAAATGGCCAAACTTGCCACAAGGTACTTAAATATACATCATGAAGTTCTGGGATCCAGTAGAACACTTGATTTTAGTTTGCATTTGCAGTTAGTTTACCTAATAAGCAAAATCAGTCTTGCTAGAACAGGAAAATACAAAATACTAAGCTTCTTCACAGATGAAATCTGAAAGGGAATAACTGTTCCCAGGATGTGTCTCACCTCTTTTTCACCGTTAGGTACCAAGGAAGTGTGGACAACTTCCTGCTGCCCGCCAGTAGAACTATCTGCCGGGAACATCTCTGACAAGTCTCCTCCAGTCATTCAACTGTGGCTGGTTCTGCTACTTGGCTGCACTTACTTGTCATATCTTGGCAACAGAGGCCTTTGCAAACTGACCGTTTAAGACATGGAAATTTCTGGAACTGTTTTCTTGATAAAAGCCCGACTTTGGTCCTGTAGCTGGCACTACATCCTTTCACTTGGATGACTTTTTCACTTGGATTAAAGATTTCCCCATGTCCAGCTCCCTAGAATAGACTTTTCCCTTCCAGCTGTCTGCTCACTTTGGTGAGACTGCCTGCTCTGCAAGTACCCTGATGTTCAATCGCCAGCAAGGCTGTGAAGACCTTAGAGATATTTGCTGTCTTTACAATATGGCTGATGTACTGACGTACTTATAATATTGCCTAAACTATCATAGGACCATAAAGCAAAATGATACGTAATAGGATCGATGATTCCCCTTCTGAACCATTCTCTATATTATTCAGAGTGGGCAAGTGAAAAAATACATGTCAGTTTTTAAACATTATGTGCAGGAAATTATATATATATATATTAATATATATATTATATATATATATATATATATATATATATATATATATATAGTACCAGAAAGTTTTGGTCATCTTACTAAGAAAATGTCTTTACATATACAATGAGGATAAACTGGAAATAAGCTGCCTGCAATGATTATACATATAAAATATGGAGAATGGTAACAGATAAAGTTCTGAGCTTTATAAAGAACTGAAGAACAGTGCCAAGCCTGGCACAGTGGACGATGCCTATAATCCTCACAGTACAAGAGGCAGAAGCCAGGCAACACAGGAGCCTATGAAGTCTTATCTCAAAAAGTGTTAAATTTTAAAAAGGGTCAGGGATGTAGCTTAGTATGAAGGTCCGGATTCAATTCCCTGTACTGAAAGACAAGATGAGGAAGAGAAAGAGAAGGAGAATTTTAGTTATACTTGAATGACTGAGTTACTCCATTACATGTGCGTACTCCAATATGTGTGTGCTTGTGTGTGTGTGTGTGTGTGTGTGTGTGTGTGTGTGTGTGTATTCAAGAAACCAAAATATCATTATTAAGAGTTTGGCAAAACTGAAGCAGACATAAAAAGTCAGTCTACCTTAATTGAACAAAGGATTTTCTGCCTTCTATAGCACTTCTTTATTTAGAAAAAAAATTAACATCACAACCAAAATAAATGCCACCAGGACTACCCAGCATCACCATTGAGGGCTGTAAATGAGATATAGACCCTCTGGCTTTATTATAACGTAAGCCAAACTATCCTAGTGGTTCAGAAGTGAAGCTATAGAATTAGAAAATCATATTTAGCTCTAATTTATTATGTGGCCATAGACCTTTCCTTAGTCGCTAAAAATTTTAGTTACATGTAAAATAAGACTTACAATATCTCTTCTTCAAGTAATTGTGAAGAGTAATGACAGGTAATAATATGCTCAGAGAAGGTATTAAGATCTGGACTGGACTGCACTTAAGATGACTATGAATTCATATCTCAACAAACACAGATTCAGATACTGGTATTTTACTTCAATAGTATTGAAAATTTGTTTTCTTTTGCCATGTTGCTTTTTGAGAAGATCTAATGTCTCTTATTTTACTGGTTACAGTTACAAACTATACCATGGCTGATGTTCCTGAAAAATCTTAATTATTCAGAGATGAACTTTATAGATGAATGTTTTCCTGCCTTTTGTTTTTATTTATTTATTTTTATTCAAATCTTTCCTTCCTGATTTAAAATCCCATGTATCAAATCTGGCTTGATATCATGACAAAATAACAAATCAAACAGCACCATTTCCTTTGCTCATTTTTTTATTCTCTCTGCCTCTCAATTATGACAGCGTTTATTTTTTAAAAACCTCTGTCTTCATATACTTAAGCACAATATAGGTTTCCAAGAAAATGCTAGTGAATATTGGTATAAGTTCAAGACTCAAACAGAAGTGCATTTTCTTACAAGTTGTGCAGCTGAGGCACTGTATGGTGTATTTATAGTAAGTCACATTTTTCTGAGGTTTAACTAATAAGGATACTTAAGGACACATGAGTGTCAAATAGTTAATTTTAGACTATCCATTTTTTTGGTAATAATTTTATTTGCGTATTATTCTAAATATGCTTCCTAATATTCTAGTTGTTGTGGTAACTGAGTCATTTCTACTTCTCACAGCTGCTCATTCTGCACAGAAATTTATAATCATTTAAAAGTCCACATGCAAGACATAAAAAGACAAGTTGATGACTCACACATTGTACTAGTTTTAAAAAATTAAAAATGTTCTAAAAAGTAACATAATAAATTAATACAGGAACATAAAGAACATTATTTATTGTTGACCTGAATTTATCAAGTTCTCTGTTTATTTCTTCAGCTTGAGCTTTGTGTTCTTATACTACGGTTTTTGTGTGTTCCTGTGTATACAACCAATCAATAATAATAATAATTTTTAAAAGTTTAAATTTTTTTATCTTAAAATCTCTTTATCTAACATAAATATCCATCTTCTTACTGAATAAAGAGTGTCATGTTTCTGTTTTAAATTTATTGACTACTTATTTTAGGCAGTAGAATAAGCACTTCAATATGTTTTTAAAGTTAATACCAATTTTTAAATTATGTTATATATGGATATCTACCATTGTATTTATTAAACACATAAGCGAAACAATTCATCCAGAGTGATCTGACAAGATCATGATTGTGAGTTGCTCATTCTAATTCTTACATCCATCTTTTCAGCCACAAACCAGCTGAACAAGGTATAACACTATAATGTTGATTCTGCAATTTGAAGGTCATCCACTGTATTATCAAATACTTCCATGTTTCACTTAGCAAGTAGATATTCCTGGGAAAAGATAAAAGATTCGTGGTTATGCTGCTGCCTATTTTCATTTGTAGCTGTATATTTTTAGACTTATCACCACTGTGAGCCAGGAAAAATAATCAGAATTATTATTAATTTTCCATTGCTACAAACTGTGCACTTCACAGTACAGATGAGTTCACAGTTACAGCAGAACATTTGTGGGAAAAAATGCACCGAAAGATTCTGATGCTGACACAGTTAACAGAATAATATTCATGTGAAGTCACAACAAAATGACATTTATCAGGATTTTTGCTGTAAAATAGAATCTATTCTTCATAGCCTGAGTCTCATTTATTAAGTTTAAAGTTTCCTTACACTCATGTGAAATGAGGCAAAAAGATCACTATGCAGGTTCTCTCAGTAGATATATCACCATTTCGATTTCTCCGCAGTCTATAATTTTGCTCAGTGGAAATCTGACTCCCTGAAGAACCAGAACACGTCAGAATGACAGTGCTCTGTAGTTTCTGTGGCTCCCTCCGAGCACAGGACAGGTGAGAGTTGGGGGGTGTGAACGAACCATCAGACCTGAATTTCCAGCTTCTGCACAGCAAGGTCTCTGTTGATTCAAGGCCACATTAAATGAGTAAATATTTACAACATGGACTTGCCTGGTGTTGAGGAGGCAGAGTTGATGGCTTCCGCTGGGTGCCCTAAAGCATCAGTGGCACACTGACACTGCAAGCTTTGAGAGTGCAGAATGCTGTCCTTGGCCCTGGTGAGGCACAGGAATGGCAGTGGGAAGGGGGATGAGAAAGAAAAGATCAAGTGGTCTCCGTGATTTCAGAAGGAATTCATCTTCGCTGACTTAAACTAATCAGAAATGGCACTTGGGGCATAAGTTCAAAGAGGTGCTAGGTAGAGCTGGTTTAATGATACACCTGCTGTGGTCCACATCTTGGTGTCTGTTTTGCTCTGAATCACCTGCTCTTGAGGTAGTAAGCACAGGCACGGACGGTGTGGCCAGTACTGCCCAAAGCTGAGAAAGCACACAGGGATGGGCCGGCGGCACCTTAGCAGGGACTTTCCGAAATTAGGAAGGACAAATGACTAAGCACTTCATCAGAATCATCTATTTGTTCGGTTCTGATTTTTTATTCACTGAGAGCTCAATAGAAGCCAAATAACAAAAATAGCTTATAATGTTCTTGTTTTTATGTATCATATGGTATTGTTTTCCCATAGTAAAAGACTTTCGCTAGAGAAAACTCTATTGCTATTTTTTCAACAGCACAATCATATTAAATGTATTAAAGCTGCCATCTGGAGAATTTGAAACTTGTCAGCTAGATAAAAATGCAGATTTTTCTTCTAAAAAGCTGATAAAAGTGCAAAAATATGCCTCATCTATCACCATAGAAGCGATGTATGGACAGTTTTCAGTTTTGCTCTTAATACATATTTGTAGGCTTTTGTATGAAGTTTTCTTTGATGAATTCAAACAGGATAAAACATCCTTCCAATCTTTTTCTGCCACCCATTTGATGTTTTGACCTCATCTGAGGCTAAATTAACAATGTCATCATCCTCGTTGCCTTTTCCTTCCAAGCAGACAGGACGGCAGGTGTCTTGGCCAGTGAGGTTGGAAACTGATTGGCCATTGCATGCTGGAGTCATTTCCACCCCCCCCCACCCCCATGGCTCTTCTTGTCCTCAAAGCAGCACAAGACCAGAGGCCTCCTGACACTCCCTTGGAGACCAAAGCAGCTATACTGAGATGGCTGGGTCAAGCCTCTCAAACTCTGTGACTCTACTTGGAAAAATTCAGTTTCATAAGGATGGGAGACGGAGGGTGCTTCACCCACTCTGGCTATGGAGGCCAATCAAGGGCTGAGATGAAGATGGAACTGCTACTGAGATCACTACCACTATCAGCAAGGTGCTGCGGCAGTGAGTTACATCAGAAACTGCAGCTAGGAGCACAGGAGAACACCATTTCCACTGGCAGCAGGAATGTCAAATTTTTCACAAGGTTTGCTGTCTCTGCCATGGTAAATGCCGTGTCTTCTGTGTCCTTCAACATAACCACATTACTGGATTCAAAGAGATGTGGAGATGCTGTCGTGAAAAGACATGATCACACGTCTGTTCTGTCGACAGGCGTCATCTGGGGCTGTCCACAGGTAAATGGAATAAGCTATAGCACCCCCCTCCCAGTTTTAGGAGCTCCGCCCTCCTCAACTCTATTAATGTTGCATGGATAAATGAGACAAGTTAAAATCATAAACTCTGGCCAGCTATACAATATCTTTCATTCCTTAAGCCTTCAAATTCTAAGCATTACAAGCTGAGCTAAATTTCATACACAGTTGCTCTGTCCATGTTCACACATATTTTATATAGTTCTACTAGGAGTCACAGAGTTACTCCAGCCATTCTACAAAGCTGAGATTACCAAAGGACGATAAGCAACATTATGGGTTCAGCAAGATTATTTCCATTTTAAAAACAAAAGAAACAAGGCACAGAGATTCATTTGACCAAGACGACCATGGCATTGACCTTGAAGATGAGCTGTCTCGAGTCCAAACTTTGGACCAGTATGATATCACTTCAGAGACAATGTTGAAAGACAGATGTTACTGCATGTGCATAATATATGTTTCTTATTGTGTGGACGAGTGGATGAGCATGAGTTTGTTTGCTTTCTGTGTAAGAGTGACTTGCTTTCATTTCACAAACATATTCCTTTTTTGGTGTTCATTGATAAGAATTTGGAGTATTTTCGATTTCACAATATATGTAATGTACCAATAAAGATAAAAAAATTAAAAATTAAAAAAAGAATTTGGAACAAAATACCAGGAATAAAAATGCACATGCAGTAGGTGTCCTACCTACTTTGTATAGTCCTCGGCATGGTATGCACAGCTGTGGACCTCTCAGGCCTCTATGTCCAGTGACATGCTATGTCTTTCCACTGGTAATGAAAACAAATCAGAAAGCATTTCTGAAGCCATAACTACTTTTGAGAGAAAAATTTAGAAGGGTAAATTTGTTTATGTGACTCAGTTTATCTATAAGCTGTCCAAAGCATAGAACTAGTCACAAATACGAATATTTTCCTGGTACCTTGATTCAACTGCATGTAGTAGTAAAAGTCACATTGAACCATCTTGACTGGGAAGTGGCCTGGCCAGGTGACGCTGCCCGTACAGATCTGCTCAGATGAGCAGGATTCTGTGCTTCCCAGAGGCAGCTGTGTCTGCTCCTGTCTCCTCTCAGCACGGTGCTGCAGCTCCGCACCGGGCTTCTTGTAGACACAGGAATCAAGCCTAGTAACCCTGATCGGACTGTCATCATCATGTGAGGATTGACTCTTTACATACACAATGGGCTGATGGAAAATGGGTGCAGCTTAAAGCCACAACACGAAGGGAAGTAAATACGACACGAGTTCAATATCACATGGTTTGTTTATATGATAAACCAAAAATATAAATAATGTGAAGATCAAAATAAAGGACAGAAAAAAAATGAGAGCAGACTTTATGGAGATGGGAACAAAACTGAGAATGGGAGGGAACAAGAGGAAGGGTGTTTATTATGTATCACAGGCATTCCTTATAATAAAGCAATTTAAAGTTAAAAATGGAATTTAACCACATTGAAACATCTACATGAAAGTGTGGGTTTCTATTTCTAAAGTGTAACTGGACTGGAAAGACAATGATAAAAGTCTAAAGGGACTTCATCCCTAAATGATTTTTATAAGTCTTTACATTCTTATCTCACTGTAAAAAAAATAAATACTTAAAAACTCATAGATATAAATCAAGATTTTTTCATGCAAAGCAGAATATGTGTTAACTGCAGCCAAGGAGCTCATGCCCAAAGAAGAATTTCCAAACCTGAATCAAGTGAAGCTTGCTATTACCACCACTAAAATATAACGTATTGCATACAAGAATTACTTTTATGATCCATTGCTTTAAAATAGTAGAGATTAACTAATATTGCCTATGTATAAAAACAGAGAGCATCATACTGTGGTGCCAAGAATTCTCATAACTCAGAATGTACAATAAGAATAGGCCCACTGTATGACACCTGAACCTAGATCCAGCAAATGACTTTGTAGAACATTCTTCACAGTGATGTTTACTGTAAACATGTCTTTACTAACATCTACATTGAGGTAAGTAGAAGTAGGAAGAAAGTTAGAAGTCAACTCTCTTGACTTAATTCATAAAAATGACCTGAACTTTTTAATATAGGAATCGTTCTTTGATTGACAGAAAAGTAATTAATCAGGGTTTTCTACATCAGTTTGTACTATGCTTTCCAGTATCAACAGGGATAATTTCCAGGATCAAGACTATACATTTTTTCTTCAGTTCTCAGCTGTAGTTCTGACTTTTCCAAAGCATCATAAACACCAGTTTCTTGGGAAAGATTCTTTTTTTTTTTTTTTTTTTTTTTTTTTTTTTTTTTTTTTTTTTTTTTTTTTTTTTTTTTTTTTTTTTTTTTTTTTTTTTTTTTTTTTTTT
>PVIR01018707.1:0-33018 GCA_004026965.1 Petromus typicus | reverse complement strand
AACTCACATCACAATCCTCCTGCCTCTGCCTCCCGAGTGCTGGGATTACAGGCGTGAGCCACCACGCCCGGCACTGTGGTATGTGGTACTGATTGCTGCTGGGTGTGGGTCTCCACACCCAGTATTGTTATGTGGTTACCGGGGAATCGAACCCGGGTCCTTGCGCTTGCGAGACAGGCGCCGGAACCACTGAGCTAACGCGCCGGAACCGATTTGTTAGTTTTTTGAGACAGGGCATTGCTTTGTAGTTCAGGATCATCCTGAACACAGCAGTCCTCCAGCCTATGCCACCCAAGTGATGGGATTACAGGTGTGAAGTACCATGCCCAGCACTGTGGTGCTGACTGCTGATGTCCAACATTGTTGTATCTGGTTACTGGGGACTGAACCCTGGGCCTTTGTGCTTGCAAGGCAAGCACTGGAACCACTGAGCTAAATCCCTGGCCCTTCAATGTGTTAACTGGTATTTATTGTGTGAATTACAGATATTAAGCAGCATCATGGAGGGTATACACTAACTTGTCAACATCTATGCTCAAAACTATAAAATAGGCAGAGCACTTTCTCAGGCAAACTGTCTGTGGAAAAGTCTTATTAGAAGTTGAACCTCCCTCAAAAGGGT
Organism: Petromus typicus; assembly: GCA_004026965.1. Taxonomy (NCBI): domain Eukaryota; kingdom Metazoa; phylum Chordata; class Mammalia; order Rodentia; family Petromuridae; genus Petromus; species Petromus typicus. The sequence continues at coordinate 32,396 of PVIR01018707.1, read as the reverse complement.
GACATGTTTTTGGTGGTCCTCTACTTCACTTTGTAAGCTTTCTCCCATCCTATCCACAGCTTTCTCACCTCTTTTTTCTTCCGTGGGGCTGGGCCGCACCTTAGGCCTCTTACCTCGCAAAGATGATGGAATCTCTCTCCCTCCACCTCCTCCGTGAGTGACACACAAAGGGCTCAGAGAGTTGATAAAAAGCACCCAACAGCAACAGCATAAAGTGGGAGCAGCCTTGGCTTATGAGAACAATGCACATCACTGATGAGCTTTAAAGCATTCAAGTGCTTAAGAAATTGCTGCCCAAATGCTGAGAAAATAAACCACTGAAACAGCATGCGGAAAGGCCCTAAATAAAGATAACAAGACTACCATCATAGGTAGATATGGAAACCATGCAAATGAGGCTGACTTGTCCCATCGTTTGAAAGCTAACTGGATTACAGATAGTGACGCAGTCCCTGGGCTTCTGGCTGGGCACATAATTACCTCCGGCTGGAAAGAGCCCGTGTCTTCCTGCACCTAGGACCTGCCCATCATTTAAACAAGCAGCACACATCAACAGCCTACCAGGTTTCCCTAGTCATTTCCTCCTAAAGATAAACAGCTGACAACCTGTGCTACGATGGTCTTTCAGTCCACCAGCCTTAGCCTTGCTGGCTTACCAAATCTCTTTGCTCTACTGACCTGTCTGAAAAACTTGAAAAAGTACATACATACTCTGAAAATGTACTAATGGGCAAAAGATTTTTTTTTTTGCAGGTTTTTAAAGGATTATTTCAGAATTTTAAGAGAAAACAGAAAGAAGGGAACCAATAAGTAGAAGAGGGAGATACAAAGAAAGTTGTAAGTATAAAGATATATTTTTGGTGACATTACAATAAGAATGTTTTTGGGGCCAGAGATTTAGCTCAGTGGTTCTGGCATATGCCTAGCAAGTGCAAGGTCCTGAGTTTGATCCCCAGGAACCACATACCACAATGCTAGGCATGGTGGCTCATGCCTATAAATACAACACTAGGGAGGCAGAGGCTAGAGGACTGCCTTGAGTTCAAGGTTCACCTGGGCTACAAAGTGAGTTCGGGACCGGCCTGAACTACAAAGTAAGACCCTGTCTCGGAAAAAAAAAAAAAGTTTTTGGACCAAGATTTTATACAATAAAATTTTTGTCCAGCAGCCAAGGATTTACCTCAGTGCTGCTTGCACTACACTAAAGTTTGTGACTTATAACAGGGAATCTGTGTGTGATCAAGTTAGACACAAGCTGTTTTGAAAGCCGCCACCAGACCAGGGTAATTTCTTCAGCAGCAATTCCCTGTTGTGGGAGGTCGCGGTGCCCTAACATGGATAACGCTAGATTTCCCAGGATACATGACCTTTTGTCAACACAGAACTAGTTTAGTTGGGAGAACAATTCTTTCTATAGAGAGGGACTCAATGTCCTCAGATAAAGGTACAAACAGAAGGGAAAGGAAAGACTGGGGGCTTGAAGATGATAGAGAAGGTTATTCAGGTGCAGAAAGAGGAACAGGAGCTCTATTATACCTGTTGTAAGTTTTATAAGAGCCCCAAGTAAAACTTTCAGTGGGAACAAATTAACTGACTTTATGGTAGACGTGGATACCAGCCCAGAGTGTGGTGTGTCTCTCTCTCAGCACAGCACTAGAGAGGCAGAGGCAGGACGACTGCCTTGAGTTCATAGCTAGCCTGAGCTACAAAGTGTGTTCGGACTAGCCTGAACTACAAAGTGAGACCCTGTCTCAAGAAGTTTTTGGACCAAGGCTTCATACAATAAAATAAATTTTTGTCTGAATCTCTCTCATCTATGGAGAAGGGGTTTTGTTTGGGGGGGGGTCCTGCCCTCTTTTTCCCTTAGGGTTGTTTAGCATACTTTTCAAAAAAGTTAGAGGGGCTGCTGGATGGTCATCTTGTTAAAGGGTGGCAGCAGGTACAACTATGCTCACAGAAGCCGTGAAACTAACTTTGGGACAAAGTTTTGTCCTGCTTAACAGGGGAAAGGCTTACCAAGTGTCGGGCTATGCACTTAGACACTCCTGAGGTTACCATAAAAACTTAGACTATTAATCCTGCCTTTTTAATGCCTACAGGCCATGAAGTTAGCCATTCTTTTATTTTAGGTTTTTTTTGAGACAGGGTCTCACTTTGTGGTTCAGGCTGGCCCGGAGCTCAGCCTCAAATTCACATCATAGCAATCCTTCCTGGCTCTGCCTCCCGAGTGCTGGGATTACAGGCGTGAGCCACCATGCCTGGCACTGTGGTATGTGGTACTGGTTGCTGCTGGGAGTGAGTCTGCACACCCAGTATTGTATGTGGTTACCGGGGATCAAACCCGGGTCTTTGCACTTGCAAGACAGGCGCCAGAACCACTGAGCTAACTCCCCGGCCCAAGTTAGCCATTCTTATGAACAAGTAATTTCTCGGACCAATGCAAACAAGCAGGACATCAGTAATCTCTTTCTCTAAGACCTTGAAGTATGCCTCACTGACAGAAATAACTTCTCCTGAGATGGATATTAAAAGGCAGACTATGAAGTTATCAGTTCACGACACATCACTGAGGCCAAACCTCCGGCCCCAGGAATCTCTGCTCAGAAGTCAAACCTTGGAGCTCTTACTCAGGCACTGATACAGTGAGTGGGTCCTTGAGTTACAACTGGCCTCCCCTATGAACAATCTGGGTTAGGACCAGAACACTAGAAAGTGTTTCTGGTAAATTACACATATTGCCCAACCCTTTTTTATTTTATTATGAAAAGGTTAGTTAAGGGGTACTTTGGAAGGTTTGAAACACATTATGATATTTCCATTATTTTTTATGGGGAAAAATAGACTTGACTTAAAACCAACTTTAGTTACAACCAGTCCCTGAAAACGAATTGAGTTTTTAAGTCAATGGTCCACTGTACTAGGAAAAGGCAAAAAGCTCCATATCTACACAGATTCCACATATGTATTTCTGGTGCTCTGTGCACCAGACAAATCTGGAGAGAAAATGACTCGCTAACTAATAAGCCATCTACAAAGCCAGAACAGAGAGTTCTCCAATTCTCACAGGCACTCTGTCTTCCCAAGTGGGCTGCCGACACGCACTGTAAGGGACATGAAAGAGACATGTTTGAAGTCTCTTTGGGGAAGCAAAAAGGGCATCTCACAACCCTAACCTGTTACTCGTATCTGGGCTCTACATCCCCAACCTAATAGCAAAGTGACTTTCTTCCTCCTGTCAGACAAACAACTCACCAGTCACTAACTCCTTTCTATTGCTTCCTAATAGTTTATTTTAACCGTCAACCCAGCCAGGGAGTACAGCACCACAAGGTAGTTGGAGAGCACAGTCTCCAGCAGGTAGGCGCTACAGCCCCTTCCAGCAGGAAGTAGCTATGTGAAGATGGACACCTGCACTTCCTCAGCACACCATAAATATGATAGGGATATGTGCCTTTTCGGGTGAAATGAGGCCGGAGGCTATGGTATGGCTAAAACTACCGGAAAATAAGCGTGACTTACTTACAAAATCCTAGGGCATATGCACAGAACACTTCCCCAAACTCTGGACCTGGACTTCTCACAAGAATTTGAGCAGCTTTTCAACAAGATGACCTAGATGTGAGTTCAGTGTGGGCAATACTAAGCAAGAAGAGCTACCTTGAGTGCTTGCGGTTATGGTCCTTGACGATAGCCTGTCCTCTTGCTGTACGGGTTTTTTTTTTTTCTCTCCTCTGCAGAGACAGTTTTTTTCCTACCTTTACTAAACATAAAAGCTTATTACCATTTCTGTTTGTCTTGACCAATTCTTTGCCCAGGACAGAAAAAACTAGAAATGATGTCCAGAAGGAGATGACAGCACATACGCATACATTCTGCTCACAACTCTCCCAAGAAGACATAGTGACTTTTTGGGCCAGGGATTTAGCTCAGTGGTTCCGGTGCCTGTCTTGCAAGTGCAAAGACCTGGGTCCGAACCCTGGTTAACCACATACAATATGCCCAGCAGCAATCAGTACCACACACCACAGTGCTGGGCGTGGTGGCTCATGCCTATAATTCCAGCACTTGGGAGGCAGAGGCAGGAGGATTGCTGTGATGTGAGTTTGAGGCTGAGCTTAGGGCCAGCCTCAACTACAAAGCGAGAGCCTGTCTCAAAAAAAAAAAGACACAGTGACTTTTCACTTCTAGACCTCAAGGATACTTTTTTCACAATTCTGGTAAAAAACAAATCTGACAAACTATCTGCAGTGGAGTGGCATGGCCCAGACACTGATGATACTGCTGGACTATGCTGCCTCCCAGAATTTTCCCACCTTATTCAAGAAAATTCTAGCTAATTGTTCAAGGTCACCTTGTTTGGGGAAAGTCAGGTCAGGGATTCTTGTTTCAAGAAGGGGTACAGTGAGCCCAACATATGACTATTATTTAGCAGGATTATGTACAGAGCTAAGAAAAAGGCACATACTTGGCAAGCCACATATCATTTATTTGAGCTTTGCTTAGTTCCAGGAGCAAAACAGACCTTCTGCCAGATCCTAAGGTGTTCAAAGGGACAGAGAACTCTTGGGAATGATCGGTTTTTGTGGAATCTGGATGGTCAGTCATGGGTTTAGAGTAAAGTCACTCCCTGAGGCCCTTAGGGACATGACCTTGAGCCTCTGGAATGGACTAAGGAATGTCAAAAGGCTTTTCACAGCTTCCTGACTTGCAAAAGCCATTCCTCTTGTGTTCATAAAAAACCAGGACCACCATTTGGAGTTTTAACCGAGCTGTTAGCAAAGGTGTTGCATCTGGTGGTCCATTTTTCCTTAACTAAACCACATGGCCAGGGCACGGACCCCCTCCTGGCAAGCACCTGCAGCTACTATGACATTCTTAGGTGGCAGAAAAATTCTCCTTGATGTAATCTACCATGTCCTCTCCTTATTAGAACACAAAGGAGGGCTGGCTCACGGCAGGAAAATGGAAAAGACCATCCTGTGAGGCAGTTCCAACCTGCTACCTTGCTCCCAATAAGGTCGTTGGCCCCCCCACCCCCAACACAAGGGCTTGCAGATTAGTGAACTAGTATACTGCAGCCGGCTGTCTGGATTTCTCTCATCAGCCTTTCCCAGACTAGAACTGCAACTATATACACAGTGACACTTCTGACCCTGCAGTCCCAGGTGGAATGCAGTGTTCAGAGAGTAATTCTGGTCCCAGACACACATCTTGAGCCTGTGACAAAACATACACAACAGTCCCTTCGGGAGAAATGCCACCGCCAGTGATTCCTGACACAGGAGAAGGCCTGGCTTAAAAAGAACTCTTCAATATGTCAATGAACTGCCTGATCTGTGCTCAAAATAATCCAAAGGAGTCACAACCATCAGGGCTCCACGGATGGCACCTGAGTTTCAAGGAAGCAGCCCAAGCAAGAGCTGGCACGGCGGTTCTGCTGAAAGCCACAGAACCTGGGAAACTGGGTATCTGTTAGTTTGGCAGACACCTTTTCCAGTGGGCAGAGGCCCTTCTGACTTGCACTGAAAAAGCCTCTGAAGATGAGACACCCTTCGAGGGGCCTATTTCAAGATGCGGTTTGCCTGTGCAATCCAGAGTGACAATTGATCTTTGTCTCAGCTGTCACCCAACAGATATCTAAAATATTGTGTACTACTTAGAAATTATACTTCTAGAGGCTTCAGTTGACAGGAAAGAGAGAATATGAAACACTTTATGGAAAGTTACTCTAAAAATATCAAGAAATCAACTTAAGTGGGACTAAAGCACTTACTCCCAAGTGCCCCACATCGAGTCCCTCTGAAGTACTACACAGTAGCCCATTTCCAGTCTCTGCCCCTATAGGAGGCAATGTGCTGGCTTATCACAGGATGAGGTGGAGGCGGTATGACTTTTGGCTTTGCATTTGCTTCCAACAGACCCACATATCCAGCAACACCTGTCTATTGCAACATGGTGATTGACTCCTACTAAAAATGCGGAAGGAACAAGGACCACATGATCTCAAATTCTTCTAACTCCCTCTCCTGTCAAAATGGCTGCAGAGCTATTACAAATGCACCACACGTGACTTAGGTCTACACTCACAGTGAGGCAGTTAAGAGTCCTGGACTGTCGCCCCAACAGAGAAACTCAAGTACTTAAGGTGAAATCTCAGCAGCGTAAGTCGGTATTTATAACCACTCCGGGCCCCTAATGGGGAGGATAACTCTCTTGCTGACCTAACAAAACCTCTCATGCTTGATTCTGGTCTTGCGAAAGAAAGGTTTCCTGTTTAAATGAAGACGGCTTCTTTTCAATATGGCCTATAGCTCAAGATTTAATGGCTATCTTACTCTTTAAAGGGGTATAAACAAATGCCCAGGGACAATCTCCTTTGCAGTCCTCCCAGAAGATTTATGGACAGGCTCCTCTTTCTTTATTCTGAGCCAGGGTCTCATTTTGTAGTTCAGGCTAGCCCTGAGCTTAGCCTCAAATGCACAGCAATCCTCCTGCCTCTGCTTCCCGAGTCCTAGAATTACAGACATGAGCCGCCACACCTGGCACTGTGGTAAAAGGTACTGATTGCTAGTGGGAGTGAGTCTCCATGCCCAGTATTGTTGTATGTGCTTCCCAGGGATCGAACCTGGGTCCTTGCACTTATAACCACTCCAGGCCCCTGATGGGGAGGTACCAGAACCACTGAGCTAAATCCCCAGCCCCTGGAGAGGCTCTTATAAAGAGGTACAGCTACTGTAAATGGAGACAATCCCCATGGCTGAACTGTACCCCTAAAAAGGGATTTAGCTGTGCCTTGTGGGCCAAGGGAATTCTCAGTTTAACCTGGCCTACAATTAGTATATGGGGAACCCCATCTCGTTGGGAAGGAACAGCAAAGGGCACCTTTTCGCTCTTGAGAAGCATTAGAACTAAGGTCATAGCAAGCGTTGATCGGAGAAGACCTGCATGTCCAGCTCCTGACAGTACCATTCTGCACACTCGCCTCCTCCGCCTGCCAGAGTGCTCACCCTTCATCCTGTAAGGTGAGGGACAGGATATGGAGGAGGGGAAATGTGTCTGCACTTAGTGTTCTCCTTAGCTGGAAAGTCTTGTGCCTGGCTGAGCATGCAGCCCACGTTCCTCATTGAAACCGGCTGTGCAAATTAGCAGATCACCAGCTACAACGGTTCCTTAATCATTTCCTCCTAAAAATAAAAAGAGCTTGGAACCTGTGTGCACAAGTCACTGTTCTCAGTCTTGGGGGCTTACTGAATAAATATCCTGCCTTGCCCCAACTTGTCCTCAATTCAATGGGCTCTTTTCAAGTACCAAGAAAATTCAAGCTTGGTAACAGGCATTTTTATAGGATAAAGCCTCACCCTGAGGGCAATAAAAGCAGCACACTATATGCCAACTTTAAGATATTCAGTGCCTATCAAACTACTTAAAATGATATGATCAAGACATGGCTCCTACAAAACACATTCCACTGACTGCCCTAAAGCATCTCCACCATTTCTATCTTTCTAAAGAGTTTGACATCGATACACACACACATATATACGTATATACGTATACGTGTGTATATATATATATATACACTATACGTATATATGTATATAAACAATTATGTAGAGTACAGAAAGAATTGGATTTAGAGTCCACTTGGATCTTTTCTTTTGCAAAGGCAATTGTTCTCATTTTAACAGCCAAGGAAGCTACAGAAGACAGATCTTTTCCTCCTTACTAAGGTCAAAAATCCTAAGGCCAACATATTTCAACTTCCACTGAACAACAACAAAAAACTATACATTTTGGCTTAGTATTTCTATCCATACCTGTTTGCAGTCCAAGTCTGGTTGAAGATAGAGGTGTCACTGAAGGCATTGCAGAGGATCAGGGAATGGACTCTGGGAGATTTGTGAGTATATTCAGCAAACTTCTGGGCCAAAAAGCCGCCCAAAGAAGCCCCAAATAGATGAACCTAATTATGAAAAAACATGAGCAGATCCTGAAACACTGATCAGTCTGGATCATGAGTGTTATTTTGGTGAACTGCTTCAGTTATCACTCACTACAGATTGTCACCACCAAATGTGTGTCGGGTAATAGAATGAAGCATTTACAGCACTTAGAAATTAGCAAAGATTATGTTTAAGTACAATTTGTACACCCCATCAGAAATATAACTGTAAATCTAAATCACTTAAGTCAAAAAGTCACTTATTCACAATTAAAGTCACTTATTCACAAGTTGCATTTGAAAATGAAACCAGTTAGTTTGAAAAAATAGTAAAGGCTGGAATATAGTAGTGTAGAGCACTTGTCCAGCATGAGTTCTGGGGTTCCATCCCTTGTGCAAAATAAAAAGAACCTTTAAAATATTTTGTCTTGGGGCTGGGACTTAGCTCAGTGGTTCTAGCACCTGTCTTACAAGCGCAAGGGCCCGGGTTTGATCCCCAGTAACCACATACCACAATGCTGGGTGTGGAAACTCATGCCTACCAGGAATCAGTACCACATACCACAGTGCCAGGCGTAGTGGCTCAGGCCTGTAATCCCAGCACTCAGGAGGCAGAGGCAGGAGCACTGTTGTGAGTTCTAGGCTTGCCTGGGCTGCACAGTGAGCTGAGGGCCAGCCTAAACTACAAGCAAGACCCTGTCTAAAAAAAACAATAAATAAAATAAATTTGTCTCAATAATTCTATTCCGCTCAGTTTTACTCCAAGAACATGTGATATGACTACATTTATGTAAATATCCATAAGAGACAAATTCAGAGACAAAGAAAATAGGTTAGGTTGCACAGCTACAGAGGGAGGATGGAGAAAAACTACTAATAAATCAATCTGAGTTTTTCTTTTTGGCAGTGCTGGAGATTGAACCCAGGGCCTTGCAGATTCTAGGCAAGCACTCTACCACTGAGACCTATCTGAGTTTTCTGTAGAGAAGAGAAAATGGTTTAAAAATCCAAGTGGTGAGGGTTATACATACATAGGAATTTATTAAAGAATAATGAGCTCTATACTTTAAAAGGATAAAGTGTACAGTATGTGAATTATATTGCAGTAAATAGTTATCAAATAAAAAGCATCAGGCTTTATGAGGTAAATGCAGCACCGGAATCGCACGTGGGTCATTAGTTTCAGGATACTTACTTTATCCAGTTGCAAATGGTCCAGGAGTTTTCTGAATCCATCACAGAATTCAAGGTGGTCCCAATAAACTGGATACTGCAACTGAAATAATAATTTAAAAATTTATTTTAAAAACTTACAAGCACAAATGCAACTCACCTGAAAAATTCAGGACTCACGTAAAAACTTATTTGTTCAAGTTTTGCTTCTAATTCAAAATATATGAAAATAAGCTCTCTCCCTCCAAATTTTGTATTTTACCTAACATGCCAAAATTTTAAAAAGCTAAAAAGTGAATACCCTCTAGCCATACTTTGTGAATAACAAATTTAATTTCACATCCATTTCCTTTACAAATAACTGAGAAAATCTGAGGTTTAAAGGTGAGTAGAACAGAAAAGAAAAACTGTTTTCCTTTAAAGCTAATTTCATTCTGAATGGATAACATGATAAAGAGCTCAAGACAAGTGGAAATAAAATCTACTCTGAGAATTCCCTCTCTTTTTCTTTGAGGTGTTCAATAAAATTCTTCTTTTAATTGGCTTAGCCATGTTACCTAGTTTACCTTTTATTTGTGAGTCACAGTAACAACATCAAAAGAGTATGGTATTGACCGTAAGGAGCCTGCCGATTAATGCTAGCAAAAAACAAGTACAACTCAAACTCATTTCCAGGTAGATGGTATTGTGCCCTCAGAAATCTCTATCTACAAAAAAAAAAAAAAAAAAAAATCCATCAACAGGCTTGCTGTGTAAGCTAAGATTTGTCACTGAAAAATCACTAGACACTACATGAGAATTATGGGTAATTTTAAATTGATGTAATATATTACTTTTATTATTAAAATTCTGTTTGTGTATAAGATTTCCACCATTTTGAGACAGGACAGAGAACCAACTCTTCCTAGCAGAGCATTTGGGTCAGATGATAGACTAAAAGAGAGGGGATTTCTCCTTATCTTTGTTTAGAATCTTGAGGACTGAAGCCAGAGCCACTAAGATATATTCCCAGACCTCTTTTTTTTTTTTGAGACAGGGTCTCGCTTTGCAGTTCAGGCTGGCCCTGAGCTCAGCCTCAAACTCACATCAAGAAATCCTCCTGCCTCTGCCTCCTGAATGCTGGGATTACAGGCATGAGCCACCACACCACGCCCAGCACTGTGGTATGTGGTACTCATTGCTGCTGGGTGTGAGTCTCCACGCCCAGTATTGTATGTGGTTACCCAGGGCCCTGACACTTGCAAGACAGGTGCCAGAACCACTGAGCTAAATCCACGGCCTAGTCCTTTAAAAAAAAAAATGTATTTTGAGACTGGCTCTCATTAAATTGGCCAACGTGGGCTCGAACTCATAATTCATCTGCCACAGCCTCCAAGTAGCTGGTATGAGAGCATGTGCCACCATGCTCAAATCTAAAAATATACCTACCACGGAAGATAAAGCTCAGTGGTACAGCATGTGCTCACCTGTGCAAGGACCTTGGTTCAAACCCCTGCACCAAAAAAAAAAAAGAAAACCTCCATAGAAGACACTGCTGATGGGTGGGTTTGTATACTACATAGGGCATCTGCATACACATGTGCATACAAACACAAACATAAATAAAATGGGGGAAATGTGAATAAACCTAACAGACTGTATTATCAACAATACTCTAGTTGTGATATTGCACTATACTTCTGCAAAATGTTATCATTAGCAACTTCTGCTTAGTTTGCGGAGTATAAGAAGGGCATTTCTCTGCTGTGTGTGTGTTGCTGGGGACTGAACCAGGGCCTCACAGGCAAGAGTGGCAAGAGTGCTACCACTCAGCTACACTCCCAACCCACTTTGTTTCGGTTCTTCTATGGTCAGATGTATTTTACTAGCAAACTTACAGGAACAAACCAGTCAAACCACATGAAAAACATGTACTCACATGGCGCCCAACTCACTTAGAAAAGAGAAGGGGTAGATAACATCTACCATGTAACATAAATTCTACAAACACCATTTAGTCACTATATGAGATTAGTTTTTTTATTTAAAAAAAATCCAATAACAGCCACTGTCCAAAAAAATAATTAACAATTGCTATGAAGCAGAATTGCTGAAACTTGTTCACTGGAACACTCTGACTTGCTTTATGTCTTCATATTTGTATTAAAAATTCACAAAAGAACATAGTAAAATCTGTCTTCTATTTTTCCACTTGCAATCATATATTTATTGCACCTTTTGATCTCACAGAAAGAAAACTAAATCTGATGTTCTGGACTACCAGTAACAGGAAGGGAATTTTTTTTTAAATGTTGGAAGGCTTTGTGAATCAGAAGGTCAGCCTTGTGTAGGAACCATGTTGACTGCCATATCATTCCAGCTGTAGTATGTGTGGCGCCAAAGTGTTCTATATTTCTTACAAATGCATGTGGCTCTCCAATCACCGCAATAAAACTTTAAATGGAAAAGATCCATGTATTTTCACTACTAGATACTAAGAGTTACACCTAGTTAAGTTTCAAATCTTCATGGGATGAGCATTTTCATCAAATCTTGAAGACAGGGGAGAAGTCACTATCAGCCTGTTCTTGATTCCGTGTCTAGTGAATGAGACAGGAAAACCCTCATTAAGAACATTCAGGGTGAAGAATTATCAGGCGGCTGTTTCCCCTCCCTGGAGAAGAAGGCGCAGCACCTGCCTTCCTAGAACACCTTGCTGTGGAGGAAACAATGGATACCTGGCCCAGTGGGGTAGAGGCTGCTGAGATCCCATCATGCTGTGCGAGGACTGGTTAGAGAAACGAAGCAGGAGAAGAGGAGGCCAGGGCAGCCAGCAGGCGGCGCTGGTGAAAACTGTTTTCTCAAGGACAAGGCTATCAGGAAGACGAGGATTTAGATTTGTTTGGTGCAGCCCCAGTTTGCGTTTAAGACTAGCAGAATTTTCAGCTATTTCCCAAGAAGAGAGAGCTGAGCCCTCCTTCGGTGAGGGTAACCCGTGTAACAACAGCAGAATTCTCACAGGGGCCACAAGGGACATGGAACAGCCTAGCTCCCAGACCACTGAGCTCCAAGGCTAACCAAGAGTCTCTCCGCCTGGGAAACTGAAAGCAGGCCTCTTCACCAACCTGCACTGTCACACAGGCTGGTGAAAAGCAGGTCTCAACCAACACAGCCTGCCCTGCACATGGCTGTCTTCCAGAGAAGGCAGCTGAAAGTGATCAACAGGAAACTAGACCCAGACCAGATTCAGCTATAAAACAATGACAAGCAGACAGAGGAAAAAAGTTCTTAGGCAAATGCTAAGGATAGGTGCTAAAGAACAGGACGTCACGTCCCACGTCCCGCGCCCCCCTTCCTGGAAGCGCTGGTATGATGAAATAAGTAGAGGAAACGGAGTCACAAGACTGAGCTGGCTTCTCCCCTCTACCACTTACTGGCTGTGTGATCTGAGGTGAACCCCAAAGTCTCGGGATCCTCAGTTGCACACAGGACAAAACGCTTCTAGCCACTCAGGAGTTATGGGCTGTATGCTGGCTGCAGCGCTGTCGCCTCACAATCTCCGTATGTCTGTGCACACAAACCTGCCTGGGTTCTGCCTCACACCTGGAAACAGCAGGCATGTAATCTCAGTCAGCACTCTGGGTAGCTGAGGCAGGAAGACCACGAGTTTAAACCCAGCCTGGGCAACTTAATAACTTGGTGAGACCCTATTTTAAATCTAAAAATAGTGGGTTGGAGATGTAGTGCAGTGTGGAGGAGGCCTAGGTTCAATCCCAGTACCACCCAAGAAAACAAAAAAAGGAAAAGAAAAGAAAAAGCAAATATCTTACCTTAATTAAATAAAAAATAGTCATCACGGTAGCTGATCGGAAACAAAAGCACAATCACACAATCTCAATTTTATCACTGAAGCAATTATACTTACAGCTATGACCCGGTAACCCCAACCAGTCAAAGCCAAAATCTGCCGGAAGAATACATCTGCTGTTCCGCTGACAGGAGGCAGAAATATGAGAGGACACCTGATACTTCGGGGACCCGCATCGTAGAGCGACCATATTTTACTGTCATCGTCATCTACGATAATCTGCAGGGAAAGTTACAAGAGAAAAACAGACCACCTCACGGATCTGATTTTGATGTCATTAGCTGCTGACATGATAATCTGACAACTTTGTGGCTGCCTAACAGATCCCACACAGAACTGCTTTCTAAACTTCGTTCATGCTGCTCCTCCCCTCGGTGTTTAATTTTCCAACCTTGATGACAGGAAGCAGTCTACTTTGTTTACCACTTCCCAGGAAACTCTGTACATGGTATCTTCTTTCTTGCCACAGCTCTGGTGTGTGTTTGCGTGTGTATGTGCATGCGCACAATGAGGGCATCTGCAGTCAGGCTCTGTGGCGCGGGCTCAGGACTGGCTGGGATCAGCAGGACAGGGGAAGCTGGGCAGAAGCAGGCCCAGCCCCGGCCCGGAGATGTTTCCAAAGCCAGGTCTGGACCAAGCCTCAGGGAAGGAGGGATCTAGATGCATGTGTCACTGTCTCTGGGGAACCTTCACTCTTTCTACGCAGGTTGGGTGTGGTCACAGGAAAAAGTATTTTGGGGAGGGGGTGAAGCAGGGCAAGAAGAGCCCTACAAACCCTCCTAATTTCACAGTTCTGGGACCTCGAGGGGACAAGGAGAGCAGAACAGGTACAGAGGGGAGTTAGGGGCTTGGCAGGTGCTCAGTGGCTGGACGGTCAGCTGTGAGGACCATGCGCTACACGAACAATGGCCAATCCCAGCCAATACTTCCCCACTGCAAAAGCCATGGCTCTGGGTGCTTTGCTGTGAGAACTGGGAGCTCGCAGTGATGGGGTCTCCTCAGGGCCACTTGGTAGGGAGCAGCACCAGCCAGGGCCACTGCTGTCTCCAGGAGCAGACAAATGGGGCAAAGCAAAGTCCAGAGAGGCCAGCAACTTCCCTCTGGACTTCCTGGGTTATAGATGGTGACAATGTATCTCACGCTCAAGTTTTTGACCTTTGCATTTTGCCCTGTATCGTTTTGCTTTTCATCAATCATTCTCTTAGAATTGTGATTAAAAAAAACCCAAAAAAACCCAAGAACTTAATAACCTTTGACAGTGAAAACAACAATTTTCAATTTTGTAGTAATAAAATAAGACCACTATATCTCTAAAATAGTTTAGGGAATTACTTCAACATTCCAGGCTGGAAGAAAACCAAAACAGCATGTTCTGAAATAATATGTTCTGAAAAATGACACAGAAGATGTTCTCAACAGAAGTCATAAATACTTAAATGTGTTTATCACTAAACATTCTCAGAGGTCCTTAGAAAATACAGTACAGGGCCAAGGATTTAGCTCAAGTGATACTGTGCCTATCTTGGAAGAGCAAGGGCCTGAGTTCAGTCCCCAGGACCACCAAAAAAAAGAGAAAGAAAAAGAAAACATAGTACTGTATCTGTTTGCTAATTTAAAATTGAGTGCCAAAAAATTGTAAGCGTGACTTGTGGACCAAATTGATTGACAGCGGGAAAAATTACACCAATGAAACTACTTCCTACAACTACTTGTAAGAATACATAGCTAAATTTGGGTGTTTTGGGCTAACAAGTCTATCAAGGACGACTCATCTGCCAGGCGTGGTGGCTCATGCCTGTAATCCCAGCACATGGGAGGCAGAGGCAGGAGGATTGCTGTGAGTTTGAGGCCTGCCAGGGATACATAGTGAGTTCAGGGCCAGCCTGAACTGCAAAGCGAGATCCTGTCTATAAAAAAAAGAAGAAGAAGAAGGGCTCATCTACCAGGCTGAGTGGTGCACACCTATAATCACTCAGGAAGCCGAGGCAGGAGAACCACAAATTTGAGGCCAGCCTCGACAATTTAAAGAGACTTATCTAAAAAAACAAATGAGGGCTGGTGATGTAGCGCAGCCCCCCCTGGTTCAATCTCCAGTATTGCCACATAAGCAAACACAAAAAGTTGACTGTATCTAACAACAGTAAAGGGGTTAATCTATGCTCTATGACCCAAAGTCACAAAACTGGTAAAAATCTTTACTTTCATATTCTCAGTACACTCACTTTTTTCCTAAGTGCTGAGATGGAACGCAGGGCCTCATAAAGGCTTAGGCCAGTGCTCTACCACTAAACCACACTCCCAGTAACCTTGACCCTCGAACATTACTAAGGTACAGCTGTAAGTCATACACTAAAATAATGCAAGATTTTACAAATAAGTAGTACTAATAATAAATAATAGCATAGCAAAACTATACATACCTTTTTAAGGGGAACTGTACTTCTAAACCAGTTGTAATCAGGTGAGACTTTAATCTCTCCCATGATTTGCTGAAATGGAGGTTAACCCTGAGATAAAGGCAAGTCAAGAATTTGTGTTACATCAGAACCGGAGGCTGGTCTAGCTTTACCAACGAAACTTTAAAATCAAAGACGTGGGCTCTTTTACCTTGTTAGTGTACACTGAAACTACAGAAAACAACTTGATGAAATACTATTATCACAGAACCAAGAAAAATAATTATTACAACTCCTTTAGTCCCTTCAGAAGAGGAATCTTATCCAGAAAATTTAAATGACTTACTACGGATCACAAGGCTAATAGGAACTAGGACCAGACACAGGAATCTTTCCTGACACCATACTGCCTGCCCTGTTAGATCCCAGTGCAGTACCATCACCTTCTGATATGATCTTAAGTACCCATTTTAATAAAGATATTCCTGTCTGATTATGGACAACAGTCCAGGCTAAACAAAGGAGTGAAAATAAGCCTGTTTCCAGAATAAATTTACAACATGCCATAAATCTAACTCTAACTGGAACATAACTTCAGAAACTCATGACTTTTTTTTCTAATTTTTTATTGTGAAGTAGGTACATTTTATATACATATGATCACACTCAACACTGACAATTTGTACTAGTACATGACATGACTTGATTCTCTCTCTCTTTTTTTTGAGACAGAGTCAGTCTCATTTATAGTTCAGGTTGGCCCTGAACTCACTATGCAGCCCAGCCCAGCCTCGAACTCATAGCAATCCTCCTGCCTCTGCCTCCCGAATGCTGGGATTAAAGGCATTGAGCCACCACAACTGACGCTGTGGTGTGTGATTACCAGGGACAGAACCCAGGACTTTGCATTTGCCAAGTGGAACCACGGAGCTAAATCCTCAGCCCTCATATGACTTTTTAGTGGTACAGTGCACACATACCTCATCGCCATTTTTGGTGAAGTGCTAAAACATTACCCAAAAGTCACTCTGAAAGATCAGTGATGCAAACCAAGAAGTCTCTAAAACTAGCAATAAAATATCTGTCTTTAGGGGGAAAAAAAAGTGGACTTTCATGAGCTTAGTGATTTCTAGTTTGGGTGTTTGTGGGTTATTTTTAAAGGGGCAGGGGCATTTTCTTTTGTGCTATGGGGATTGAACCTAGAACCTCACACAAACTAGGCAAGCACTACACCACTGAGCTATACCCTGAGCTCACTTTTAGCTTCCATACTCAGATAAAGCTGGTTTCCTCATCTGTCCACTGCTGTATCCCCAAACCCTGGAAGAGTTCGTGGCACTGAGCAGACATTATCTGCTAAATAGCATGTCATGAGGGGACTGAACTAGATCCCTTGTAACCCTAGCATCTGGGAACTCTACCCTGGATAGTCATCTGTAATTTAAAGGGTGGCCCTCATTTTGCTCAAACATCTACATTATATCATAAGAGGAACCAGAAATTATAGTTATTTCAGATTCTTACTGTCAATTCAGGAACTTCCATCCATCCACTTGGACAGATATAAATACTTGTCTTGGGGCCCCGAGATTTAGCTAGGTGGTTACCGCGCCTGCCTTGCAAGCACAAGGTCCATGGTTCAATCCCCAATAACCACATACCACAATGCCGGGCATGGTGACTCATGCCCACCAGCAGTCAGTACCACATTCCACAGTGCAGGTAATCACAGCACTCAGGAGGCAGAGGCAGGAGGATTGCTGTGAGTTCCAGGCTTGCCAGGGCTACACAGTGAGCTCAACGCCAGCCTGAACTACAAAGTGAGATGTCTCAAAAACAAAACAAAACACCTTGTCTGGCATCACATACTTCTACTGCCCAGGCAAGCCTCAATTTTCTTGCAGAGCTGAGAAGAGTCTGGGCTGACTCTCAACTGCCATCTTGGAAAAGGTTCTTAAAGCCAGCAGAAAGGAGAGGGCACTAAACCTGATGGACTCTTCCTCTTTCCACGGCCCTCTAGATCTGCCCTGACAGGGACACAGGTCTTTATCAGTCTCAACTGCTACAGTAGGGGGTGACTAAACTGAACTCCCAGGAGACAGTAAATGCAGACATCCCAATATTAAGTTTGATTTATAACTCTGACATTATAATAGCAGTTCTTCTCTCCAAACTAAAATTGTACCTTTGTTAAAATCTCAAGTTACTTTAAGTACTAAGAAATTCACCAGCAATCTTATGCAACATGCATAGATGTCACTTAGTCATACAAAAAAGAAAATCCATCTTTGCATAATCCACTTTATCTTAAATATTAACAAGTTAAATTCTAAGCCACTTTGTCAGTCTTTCTCTAAACTGACTGCTACTTTTAAGTGAAAGCAACTAACACAATGAGTTAATTCTAGAATTATTTTCGATCTGGACAAAAGATACACTTCTCTATCATGTAAACATTTCCTACAGCACTTTCAGAAACAACTCCATAGGAAGGGATATTTAAAAATGTTATGCTAATAACATCGATTTCTAAAATGTCTTTCTAATCAAAGCCAGAGTTTGCTTTGAGAGTGAATAAACCTGGGATAAGACATTATTCCTGTTTTGGAATCTGTTGTAAACACACGAATGGAACATAAAGACACAACAAACGCACTCACACCTCCTCTTCTCTTCCCCAAGTAAAAAGATGCTCCTTACCAACGTCCTCAGTACAGTCCAACCACCTCAGTAGTCAAACACGTTACAGCTAACCTTGCTGGACCGCGAGATCCCTTCCTGCTGTGACTAATTTTTTGCCGGGCCAAGTGATTTTAACACTTGTGCTCCTTGGGCAGCACTGAAAGGTGAGACACATACCAAATGTTGCCTCTCACCAGCTGACGGTGATGAGAAAAAAAGGCGCCCTGCTGCGAAGGGAAAGCAGCTGTGTGTGCCATGAAAAGCAAAGTTTGTTCTCTCTTTCATCCACTAAAGGGCACACTTTTGCAAGTCACAAGAGACGCATTCTGTCTATGGCACAGAAGGTGAATGGAGATTGTGACAAAACGGGCAGGCATGAAATAAATACGTGGGCAGATTAAGCACTGATGTGATCCCTTGTGATTCGTTTCTTCACAAAACCAAAAGCACCTGTTGTGGGCGAAGGGCCCAGAGATTAACCTTAATCGTAAGGAAACCCCTCCTCTGGGGGTGGCGCCGACCCTTCTGCTCAACAATGAACGTGCCAGTTAAGTCGTGTTCTTCACTGTTTCCAACAGGTTCTGCCCATTCACATTCAAGGCAATCACCTTTACAAATATTCAACTATCTAACCAGCTTAAAGAGTCACAGGTTCTGATCCTTAAGTCCAATCTACAGTTGATGGACACAGGGGCAATCTGTGCTTATTAATAATATCTGCAAAAACCAAGCATTAAGTCCCAAGAATCTCTTGGTAAGACAGTACCATGGGGGCTTTGAGTTTTTTTGTTTTCGGTGCCAAGACTGAAGCCAGGGCCTGGGAAAAAGTGCTAATGCACTTTTTCTACCATGCCGCTACACTCCCAGCACCACAACTGCCTTTTCAATGCAGGGCTCCGGCGCTCCCATACCAATCTATAGCTATCCTTTCCTCAGGTCCCTTCAGGAAGATGTATCCCTCTTTTCCTTATCTCTCAGTTTGATGAAAGAAAAGCTGCCTACTTGACATCTTTCCTGTAACGCTTTTTCCTGAGCTCTTGGCATAACCGCTTTTCGAAATCTGGACGCCGCTATTATGTTACTCTTCAGTGCCGGTTCTTTGTTCCAAGAGCAGCTGGACCACTGTAGGTGAGACAAAGAAGCTGCATACGCTACTGACTTACTATTGCCTAGGAAAAGGAGAGGAAGACCGAGACATTCTGGCCCTGCTACTTTTCTGAAGCCTCCTCACACCTGGCCTGTCCTCAGCAATGACAAAGATATTTGTTACTTTAGGGGTGAGGTCCAATCTCCAAAACAACTGAGCTTTCCTCACAGTTCTTAAAACTTTACTGAAATGAAACGTCCCCGGACTACGGGCCTGGAGCCCCAGGATGGATCCACACCCGGAAGCCCTGACTAAGCCTCGCGCCCCCCTCCTGGCCCCCTCCTAGCTCCGCTCTAGTCCCATCGGTGACAGCCACACAAAAGCAAGGGCACAGGCACCCCGACCACCCTCACTGACCCAGACGTGGCCGCGGGCACATAAACATGGGTGTGCGGTCACGTGCAGTATCACACGGACCGGCCCACTCGAGGGCTACAGTCACAAAGTCACACCCGGGCGCGGCAGCCGCGCATGCCCTATACACACCCCCAAAACCCCACACACCCGCCCGCCGGCGTCCCCGGGCCTCGCCCACCGCTCACCTGCCGTGGCCACCCCCACGTCCCCTTCCTTCCTGCCGTGGGTAGCTGCCGGCTGTAGCTCCGGCGCGAATAGCACCGGCGGCCGGAGGGAAACGCCAAAGACCGGCAGGCGGCTGCAGGGGCGCCCGGGAGGCCGGCCTCTGAGGGGCGGGGCGCGCGGCCGAGCTGCCCGGGCCGCTGCGCTCCCAGCTCCCCGGCCGTCCGCTCCCGCTTCCGGGTTTGGAGGGGCGGGGCAACGTCACGAGGAAGGGGCGGGGTTGCGTCTGGGCGGTCACTATGGCGACCGGGAAGGGCGGAGCCTGGGATGGCAGACTCCTGATGCGCAGAGGGCTGCGTGGGAGTGATCTCGTATCGCTGGAAGAGGTTCGAATCATCAGTGTGTCAGCCCCAGTCTCCTATCTGACTTGGGCGTCTAGGAGGAAGTTAGATCTGGGGGAGGGGGAGGCGCTTTGCCGGGCACGGTGTTGTACGCCTGAAATCCCAGGAACTCCCTCCGTAGTCCTCCACCCGCAGCCCCCACCTTCCTTTCCAGCAGGTGCTGACATCAGCGGGCGAGGGGCGGTCCTGAGAACAAACTCTCACGTGCCCACTTCCTTAGCACTAGGCTTGACCTCAGACACACATCCTTTTCCTGCAGACCCGGACAATATTAATGTTTGTGATCATTGTTCTTAACCACTATGTTGAGTACGTCAGTTCTTCTTTTCTCAGTAAAATATTTGTACCTGTAACGTTGAATAACACATATAAAGTCTTGTTTGAAGTTTTTTAAGGATCCTACAACAAGGTCCTGTTGGAAGTGTCTCTCCCTAATGTTTTAGGGACTGCTTATATCCTGCTAAAAGGCCTGTGGAGTTTCCCGTTTCTCAGGCAACTGTTAATGAGACTGAAGTCAGAGTAGATCGCAGTTAAACCGCATCCTTAGTCAGACCCTTATGCTGTGGCTCAGAAGCCTCTATTCTAGTCTAGAACTTCGTCAACTCCGAAATGCATTTCCCAACGGCATGGTGAGCCATGCACCCATTTTTCCATATCACCTCTTTGGGAGCTGTGAGGCAGCCATAGGAAGTGATCTTGGTACTAGGGAATGAACCCAGAGCTGCATCTCTAACCCTTTTTTAAAATTTTCATTGTAATACAGGGGCTCACTAAATCACACAATTGCCCAGCTAGACTTGAATTTACAATCTTCCTGCTTCAGCCTCCCAGAGTGCTAGAATTACAGGCCTGTGTCTCTGCATCCAGCCAGGAAGTGATAGTGGATTTTAGTGTAGCATACTCAGTGTGATCGAAAAATATGGTGAATGTTTAAAAAATTTTAAAAGTACTACAGTAAAAGACATATTGCTATTAATCTCCCTTACAGTACTCCTCTTCACTTTAAATACACTTATACATCCCATTATTCTTTGTTTTGCTTTTTTGTAGTACTAGGAATCGAAGTCCGGCCCTCGTGCTTGCCAGATAGGTGCAGTACCACCTGAGCTAAATCCCCGGCCCCTCCACACCATTATTTTTGCCACTTTCTGAAGTATTTGTAGTCTTTTGTATCCTTAGTTTGGCTGACTCTATGCCCTGAATTGATTCAAAACATTTACCTTTCCTGGTCATTGTGTCTTTGGGAAAAGGCCAGAAGTCACACAGAGCCAGATCTGGTGAATAAGGGGGATGAGGTCACATCTTAATATTTTTATGAGCCTGTCTTTGTGTTGAATGGCACTTGGCAGCAGCATTGTTTCTATTTTTGGTCAAACCTTGTAAAAACACTCACAAAAGAGGATTTCCAGAGCTGCTTCAGAAAGGGGCAAGAATGATAGCATGAGTGTGTTTGAATCAAGAAGGAAGATTTTGAAAGTGATATATTCAATGCATCTTTTACTGTCATGACTTTTACAGTTTAAACATTTATATTATGGTCACCCCTCATGAGGCATGTTGCTCTCAAGGTAGTAATATCGGGAAACTTTTCTCAAAACTTTGGACTAGTTTAACCAGTGGAATAGCTGCAAATTATTACGTACACAGAATATTTGTCAAGCCACTGGTTGGCTGTAGAGCCCACCATGTCTTGCTGAGGATGTGGCTCTGTGGTACAGCGCTGGCCTAGCCAGTGGGAAGCCCAGGGTTCCATCCTCACAGACAGAAAAGAAAGAACCATTCTAGACTCTTCTGACACTGGTTATCTACTCCCCTGGTGGACTGGGAGCTTCATTAGAGAGCAAAGAGAATAGAGTGATCAACCACGCCTTACACCTGATCTGGCCCATAAATGTATATTCACTAAATGAATAAATAAATCTGTCCACATCCATTGCTAAAACTCTATTTCTCAGACCCCACTTTGGTAACACTGCTAAGACCAAAATCACATGTATACCCTAATATAGATAAATTTTCAATAGTGTGATAATTTTTTGCATAACTGTTGACAAATAAAATTATAGTGTAGATATGTTTTGTTACATATATACTTTTACCACAATGTAAAAGACCAAACCAAAAATGATTGTTTTGTTCCTCGTAAAAAAGGCCCCTGTGGCTGGGCATGGTGGCTCATGCCTGTAATCCCACACAGGTATGATTCCTGGGAGTGAGAGGGTCACTCTGGGGACTGGGGCAGGGAGGCAGTCCAGGCAGAGGGGACTCCCCCAACTTGGGAGGCAGAGGCAGGAGCATTGCTATGAGTTCGAAACCAGCTGAGACTACATAGTGAGTTTAGGGTCAGCCTGAACTGCAAAGTGAGACCCGGTCTCAAAAAAACTAAAAAAAAAAAAAGGCCCGGTGGTCATTCTGTGCACTCATTTGTTCGATGACACATGGGAAGAACACTGACCACTCCCCATCCCCAACAAGAGCCCTTTCATAGCTTCGATTCCAGCTGTCTAGAAATGCACAAGTGCGGGCAGCAAGCTGGTGCCCTGGGGCATGCAGGTCTGGTGGGCAGAGTGCTAGGAATCTGCAGCTGTCCCAGCTAGTCTGATGGCTGGTTCCCACAGCACCTCATCCCATGTGAAAACCACCCTGAAAACCTGGAATGTTCATGGACGATGCTGTGAACACCAAGCAAACCAAACAGATGGGCCCCTGCCCCCAGAGCCCACACCTAAACTCTGTCCCTTTGCAATGAGCTTTGGACAAGATAGTAATTACTTGTTTATTTTTAGTCATTATTTTAGAACACACCCATAAAATAATCCTAGACAGACAGGCTTATCTGCATGTATTTACATATATGAATGTACTACTTTATTTTATTTAGATTTTTTTAGTTTTTCTGAGACAGGGTCTTGCTTTCTAGTTCGGGCTGGCCCTGAACTCACTACGTGGCTCAGGCTAGCCACGAACTCCAAGCAATTCTCCCGCTTCTGGTCCTGAGTGCTAGGATTACAATGAATGCACTACTTTGATATGTTATAAAGGATAAATACAGACCTGAGCATGCCTCAAGATCTCTACTCAGCTGTCTGCAGCCCAGCTAACTGCTCCTGGGGCTGTAGCAACCCTTGGAGCCTCAGGCCCCTAGACTTTTGAACATACTCTTCCCTCTGCCTGGACTGCCTCCTGCCCCAGTCCCCGAAGTGACCCTCTCACTCCCAGGAACCACACCTGTGTGGAAAAGGGACAGAGAAACACGGTCTTCAGACTGATGCCAATTTAATTCTTGCCATATCTTCCTTTTAAAACCTTCCCATAGTACAGCTGACTGCAGTGTGAACCAAATCACACTGAGCCACAGGTTGTAAAAAAAGGGAAAAGAACACCGCTTCCTCCTCACCATACCAGGTCTGTGTCATGCTGCATGAGTTGCACCGCTCGGGTACAGAGGGGCATCCTAAACTGCCTGGGAAGGACGCTGCTCCCACAGCGGCACTACGGCTTGCTACACCAAGGCCTTGCCAAAGAATATACAGGCAATTATTTGTAATTAGGGAGTTAAGACAGCAGCCTTCTATCCTGAGGCAAAGCATTCTTTTCTGTCTGCCTTTGATGATCCTCGCTTGTAAAATGAGCTCAAGGCTGAACTAAATAACTTTTTCCAGTTCTAAGATTTTAGGTTCTATATATTTTGGGATAGATTAAGGCATCTTTACAACAGCCTTTCCTCATAGCTGCTCATCTCTGAAGATTTTACCTTCCTTTTAACTCTTAAACTTAAAAATTGGGGGGGGGGCTGCACACAAAATACCTGGTCATTGGAAAAATGTTTTTCCTTTTCTAGTGCTGGGGATCAGACCCATGGCGTCACACAGGCTGACAAAGTGCTCTCTTTACCAGCGAGCTACATCCCCAGCCCCAGAAACAGTATTTTCACTTCTTGGAAAAGAACGTCCATTATTGACATTGGGGGTGGGGAAGGTGAGGACTGAACCTCATACATACTAAGTATGTGCTCTGTCTGAATTATATATCCCAGACCTTTTAACTGTTTTAAAATAAAAATTTCTAAGTCAAAGCACCACATCTTTTGCATCATCTGCCAACCTAGTGTAGTGTCTCTTTCATGTTTCAACATGTGGACAATGGTGCAAACAATGAGTAAATAAGAACAGAGGATCTACCTTTGGCAGAAAGAGCTCAAAAAAAATCTTGGCAAAGAGGAGCCACACTATTTTACCTCAAAAGATAGCAGCTTCTACCTGTAGAGATCTAGAAAACTCCCTGACTCTTAGAGGTTAAAAAAAAAAAGACAGTGAGTAACTGGCTTTTTGAAGCTGTGTAGCAGAGTGTGTGTGTAGAATGAGTGGCTCATTAACGTGCTCGCATTTCTTCACTCCTGAGCGTCGGAGCCTAATGCGTTATGTTCCTCGTTAAACAGAAACCTTCGCAGGCAGAGACCTGGTGGCAGAGTTGTGACTGGACCCACAGACTCCAGGCAGATTCCACCCCTTTCTGAAAAACTGAAGACCAATTCTGCTTTTTCAGGGATGCTGCAGATGAAATGAGACATTTCAGGGGAAGTCCTTAGAAATATAGTGAGTGTGCATTTAATAATAGCTAATTATAATAATGGTAATAATAAGTTACTAATAATGGTATTAAGAACCTACTCTGAGCCTGGAGTGTTAGCACACATCTATATGCAGCTGCTCAGGGGGCTGAGGCAGGAGGATCCTGAGGTCCCACTTCATCATCTCCACACTAAAACAAGCACTCCCACCTTCTTTCAAAGGCACCCCCGTGAGCTGCTACTGCCGCCATTCAGAGAAAATACTCTTGCGGGCTTAAAGAAGGGATGAAAGCAGGAGACGCTGTGGTAAAGCACTTAGCGGGGCTCTCCCAGAAAACAGGGCGACTACTAAGGAAGAGGCCCCTGTGGTTATGGAGGCCAAATCTCAAACCTGCAGTCGGCACGTTAGGAACCCAGCAGAGCCAATAGAATAGTCCCAGGCTGAGGCTGGCAGGCTCGGGTCCCTGGGAAGGGCTCCTTCAGCTCAAGTCCAGGAATTAACTGATGTCCCAGCTCAAAGGACATGAGGTCAGGGGAGTTCCCACTTAGCCTGTCATGGGCTGATTAGACGAAGCTGGCCCAGATGAGGAGGCCATTCTGCCACACTTAGCTCAGCCATTCAGATTTTAATGTCATGCAGAAACCTCCTCAGACACACCCAGCATGTTGGACCAAGCATGGGCACTCTGCGTCCTAGTCACATATGAACCATCCTAGGTGACGATAACTACCACTCAGCGAGCATCTCCTTGGTGCCAGCCACTTCACTGAGCGCTTTCCACACATTCCTATTCTGCAAGGCAGCTATCACACATTATTAACTGATGTCACTGTTACAAATTAGGAAACATCCTGAGTCACTCAACTAGGAACTAGCAACAAAAATTTGTTCTGAGTCTGATCCAAAGCATGTATCTTTCATAGGACAAGAACCAAAAAAAAAAAAAGATAGGATTCGCAAATCTCAGAATGGGCTCTGTCCTACCTTCCCAGGGGCCAGTGTGTGGTTCACACTCACACAGACCTCTCTTGCTGCTCAACACCATCACTGTGCTAGAGCCAGGTACAGTGGTGCATGCCTATCACCCATTGCTCAGGAAGCTGAGGCAGGAGAATGAGGCTGGCCTATGCAATTCCAGGAGATGCTATCTCAAAATAAAGGTCTGGGGATACAGTGCAGTGGTAAAGTGTTTGCCTGCCATGGGTGAGGCTCTGGATTCAATCTCCAGTACTGGAAAAAACAAAACATCAAACCTTTACTGCTGTGGTACAAGTTATCTGACGACTATGGCAATACAGAGTGCTAAGTTCAGGCATTCTGATTCAAGATCTACAGTTGACCCCAGAAGTTCACACCAGGTGCCTCTGGTGCAGAGAAGCCTGGGCTATACTCCACAGGTGCCTAAATTCACCAAGTAACTCAGGCTGACCTCTACCTCACTGCAATCCTACTGCCTCAGCCTCCCAAGTGCTGAGATCACAGTTGTGTGCCACCACATTTGGCTTTTTCATGATCCTTTTGATTTGGGGGAAAATCTGCAAGTCACAGGGTGCAAGACCTGGTGAACAAGGTGGATGAGGACACATCATCCTGTTTTCACATGCCCGCCCTTCTGCTGGAAGGCTCTCGGCAGCAGCATTTACTGTCGTATTTACCACACCTCAGAGACACTCAGGAAAGGGACTTCTAGAAATGCTTCAGGAAGTGGCAAGAACGCTCAGATAAGTGTCTGAAGTGAGGGCGAGGGTCTTGAGGGGGATTCGTGACAACATATATTTTACTGTAATAAATTTTTAAACAGTTAAATTGACCAGTCATATTTTATACTCTCTCACTAAGAACGGGCTGCCGACTTAAGGATGGTATCTCTAAACCTGGTGTTTATCCTACTATCCTGGGGTGGGCTTGAAGGTCCCTCGATGGGAACCTGCATCCTATAGGATGCCACTTGGCTCTAGATTTCTGTGTCTGAAGAGTGTTCCATTTAGTCCTGCACATACCACCCATGCCACTCAGCCTCTCTCTCACAGGTGTTTCAAGCCACATTCTTTGTAACCAAGAACCAACTTTATACTTCAAGATTCCTGGTTTCAGGCCAGGGATATAGCTCAGTGGTTCTGGTGCCTGTCTTGCAAGTCCAAGGACCCAAGTTCGATCCCCGATAACCACATAACAATACACGGCGTGGAGACTCATGCCCAGCAGCAATCAGTACCACATACCACAGTGCCAGGCGTGGTGGCTCACCCCTGTAATCCCAGCACTCGGGAGGCAGAGGCAGGAGGATTGCTGTGATGTAAGTTTGAGGCTGAGCTCAGGGCCAGCCTGAACTACAAAGCGAGACCCTGTCTCAAAAAAACCCAAGTGTCCATCAACTGGAGACTGGATAAAAAAGCTGTGGTTCTTCTACAGAATGGAGTATTACTCTGCCATAAAAAATTATAAGTTTGAATCATTTAGACTTAAATGGGCATACCTTGAGGATATCCTCATAAGTGAAATAAACAGGGCACAGATAGGTACATATCGCATCTTTTCTCTGGTATGAGAAAATAAAGATGTAAATGAGTCCTAGAATTGTATGTTATATATTGTAAAATAGAAAATGCTCAATGTAAAATAGGGTGAAGGGGGAAAAATGATGAGATTGTAACAAAAAAGTAAGGAAACAAATTTTATGTATATGGGGGGATGGTAGGGTGGGTAGGGCTATGGGAAAAAATGAGAATTAAGTTGTGTCTTATACTGGTACAAATCCCCATTATGGAGTGCAATCATGATGCATATACATAATGTACCAATAAAGATTAAAAAATTAAAAAAAAAAAAAAACCTAAAAAAAAATAGATTCCTGGTTTCACTAAATCTTTTGAGAGTCCCCCTAGCATTCCAGAGATGCTATCCTTGCTGAGACTATCACCCCAGCTGGTTAACAGGAAGGAGGAAATTTCCTTGTCTCTGCAAGTGGGGCCCAACTTTCCTGGGCCTTTCCTCTGACAGTGAGGGTGTCACTGAAGGGCTGGTGTGTTAAAAGCTTGGTCCTTAGCACTACTAAAAGTAGCAGAACCTTTGGCAGGTAGGACCTAGTCAGAAAAGCCATTGGCGGGGCACTCTCTCCTCCTTTTTCTCTTTGCTTCCTGGTTGCCATAGGATGAAATTTTCCTCTACCACGTGGCCCCACCATGATGAATTGTGCTGTCACAGGCCCAAAGCAACTGAGCCAACCGATCATGACGGAATCCCTGGGATAATCATGAGCTCAATGAAGCTCTTCCTTCTTGTGGCTTGTTTATGTCAGGCATTTTGCCATTGGCATGGAAAGCTGACTAACACACACTCCTTAGACTCCTGCATCAATCACTCCCAGGGCCCCTGATGCCTCTGAACTGTCCAGCAGGGACACGAATGTCCAATACAAATCAAATATAAAACAGGAAGGCACTTTCACGCAGTCTCTTACTGATTCTTAAAATTACTTGGGGAACATTTTGGCTTCTTAAAAAAATCACCAACCCCATTTCACATTTGAGGAAATAAAGTTCAGTGAACTTCAGTGATTTGCCAAGAGATCAAAGGGCTGATCAGTGGTGGTGTTGAAACTCTACCTAAGAACTTAGTATCTCAATCTTCTAAATCATTTTTCCCACTCCCACAGCTCCTGTTATGATTCAGATCCTCACTTGTCTAATCTCCCAGCACAGCTTTCAGCCCAGGCTTTAACCTCGATCTTCCTTCCGCACCACTGTGAAAATTTACTCTCCAAAATGCACATCTGGGCACATGCCTCTCCAGTTATGTCAGTCACATGCGTGGTGAAGACCACACCCTCAGCCCTCAGAACTCGCCTGACCCGGCCTCAGCCTGCTCTTCGTCTCGCTGCTACTGCTACCGACCTACTCCTCTCTTATCAATGCCTGCAGTCTTTTCTCAAAAGAATGTGTTCTTTTTGTCTCTCTGTTTAACATGTCATGTGTTTCTATCCCCTGATCCACTGTCAGCTTCCCCCCAAGACAGCTATACATATAAACCTAAGTATACAACTAGCAGTTGAATAACAACTTCATGGTACAAAGAACAGCAATACAAAAGCAATCGTACTTCCCTCTCCCAGCTGAAGAGTTGCACCTATAAGGCCCCTTGTGAGACAGTGCTGTGTCCTAAGCATGGTGGTGTGTGCCTGTAATCCTAGCACTCAGAAGACTAAGGCAGGAGGACGACCAGTTCAAGGTCACTTTAAAGGACACAGCAAGACCCTGTCTCAAAAATTGCTCAATACAAACAAACAAAACAAAGATAGTGCTCTTTAAAGCCTCTCTGCTTCTGCCCATGTGAGGTTGCCCTTCCAGGCTTTTATCTGCCTAGTGATCACCCTCTGGAGCCTCAGATAACCTCCTGTGGAAAGGTTCCCTTGACTCCTGGAGGGCCATTTGCACTTCCATTAAATGTTCATCACAGTATTTGTCACTGTGGATGTGTTCATTTCTCCACTAGGCTGAAGTTAAATATTTAATCTCTTAACCTCTAGCAATCAGCATGGAGGCCATTTACACTGTACATATTCAAAATCGGGATGTCTACACTGTCCAGTTTGTCTGGGAGAATCCTGCCTCTGCCCGCTGTGCTGGGGAGATTATCCTAAATGCTTCTTAGTGTCCTGATTTAGATAAGAAATTCTATGGTCATCCTACCAATGAACACTGTGGAATGAATAAACTAATGAGTGGGGGAAGATTTTGCTGATGTAATCTAGGTAGGAAAAGCTGACATACAAAGACTGTCAAACCAAATTTCAACAGTGGCCACTGCGACTGCTGCTCTTCCACATTGCTTTCCTGGAGACAGAGAAGATGGGCTGGCAGACCAGGAGCTCAGTAACTTTCACTGCAAATAAGATGAAAACTGTTACAACTTTCTACTGCAAGAAAGCTCAAAAGTATAATGTGAATTTATCATGCACCAACTTGGCAGAGATTATTAAGCATGATGCGACCTAGATGGCAGAGGAGCTGACTTCACTACTTAACGAAATTTAGAAATGCAGATTACATCTTCCTCAAATGATAACCAGTGGACATACTCTTTAAAAACTCAAAAGATGCATCATTTAAAAAAACCTCTCTTAAAATATATACATACTACATACTGTCTACAGTCATACCACCCTGAACATACCTGATCTCATCAAAAATATATACAT
The DNA here is from genome assembly GCA_004026965.1 of Petromus typicus. NCBI lineage: Eukaryota > Metazoa > Chordata > Mammalia > Rodentia > Petromuridae > Petromus > Petromus typicus. The sequence continues at coordinate 2,521 of PVIR01018707.1, read as the reverse complement.
ACCACTTAGTTACTCTTGTTCATTAGGAAAAATATTATCTTCTTGAATGTGATATTATAAATAAAAATTTTATTTAAACTTTTTTTTTTAAGTAGAAAAGGTCACTTTCAACAACAGAAAAGTGAGGCTATCCATCCAACAGTGTCATCTTCTTTAAAAGTCAAGGCAGCTCCTTGTAAATAAGGCTTTTAATAAATTACAAATATATAATAGGTTCTTAGCCATCTTCTTCCTAACTACTTAATGCACTGTTGCACAGCAACAATTTATTTTCCTGCTTCTTCTTTGGAGGAAGTCTGAGAGTTTGAAATCTGCAATGGCTTAGTTGAACCTTGGAATTTCTCTGGTACCATGGGTGCAAATATCCATTGTAGAAATCAGTAGCAGTAAGTGCTTTCTTAAGCATTACTGATCGGACACCAATCCAACCATCCTAGGGAGAAATGAACAGTAGTGACTAGGAAGTGGTGGCAAAAACAGGAAAATGAAGTAAATTTTGTTTCTTAAAATTTTTATCATGTAAACAAATCAACAAACCTTCACTAAGTGCCTAAATGCAAAGAGCACCTATAAGTAACATATATAATTATTACAGCAAATACACAGACCTGTGTAAACCTACTTCAACATACAGGTTGTAGAATAAAAAGCTGTTCATTTGCATGGTGCTTTACAGTCTCCAGCGTCTGTCTGTGTATCTTTCCTGATTGGTAAGGAAAAAAGCAAACCTAAAAGGCTATAGATCCAGAACTGTCCTGACTTTAGGAAGCTGATGTCCACAGCAATGGGTCAATTTTTTCCAAGGTACCACAAGTGGACAGATTCAATTCACACTTGAATCAGCCAGGATCTTTTATAAGCAAACTGCTGAGAAGAAATACATACAGACCCAGCCAAGGAGGGCAAAACCTGTGTACTCAACACTGTTCCAAGAGAGGCTGACGAAGACCAGCAGGCATTCTCCCTTATTCTCTGGGGTCTGTGGTCAGATTGGTCTAGCACAGTGTTATACATGCTTCTTGCGTGTGTAACATCTCATATGAACACCACAGGGCAGTAAATACCCAGGAAATGGAAGGAGTGCAGTGCACTTCTCAGAGACACACATGACTTAAGAAACAATGGTTCCAATCATTTTAAATCATTCCAAAGTCTCCTACCGTTGAGCAGGAAAAGCACATAGTACACATGCCATGTAGTAATTCAGCCAGATACTTCACGATGACTTTTTTTCCAACCAAGTGTAAAATTGGATTACTAAAAATAAACAAGTATGCTAGACATTCCACTGTTTCTCAAGAAAATTAAACTAGCTCAGCATATTGGCAAAAGCCTCAGATCCCAAGCACTCAGGAAGCCAAGGCAGAAAGATCACCACAAGTTTGAGGCCAGCTTGGGCTACACAGAGAGTTCTAGGCCAGCCTGAACTTCTCAGTATCTCAAAAAATAAAAAAATAAATAAATAAATAAATTATGGTACTGATTCAAGCGAAAGGTAGATAGTTCAGTAAAGTCTAATTCAAATGATATGAACTATTAACTCCGTAAAACAAATATGGCTAATTTGAAACTAAAGGAAAATGTACCTTGCAGTAGACCAGCAACATTTGGGACTGTTTGTGGTACACTACTGATCCTGGAACAGCACCCTGGCCTGGAAATTTTGGATCTGAAGCAAATGATATGAGGCAGAGAAATGAGTAATTATATAACTTTAAGGTACTTTTAAAACAATGAAAACATTTTAGAAGGCAGTCCTCCTACTGGAAAGGTCTTGACCTTGTAATTCAAATCCACGATGGAGCTATGGCACTCTGTGTTACGTCAGGGGCCCAAAGGAAAGCATTCCACACATGCAAAGCTACCAGCTCTTCGCACCGTCTCCCAGTGATGAGCTAAAATGCTCAAGTTACAAGTTCTGTGTTGGTATGTAAGGGGAAAGCTTAGCCACCGGGGCATGACTAAGGGTGCTACGTCCTAAGCTGGCCTTCCATGCCCACCTGGACAGTTCCGATGACTGGGCTCCCGGGAGCTCCCACCACTCTAGCTAAACCAGCTGTCCTGTGGCTACATCCTCCCTCCTGGATATTTTCATTATAATATTCACCAGGATGAAATTAACCAGTCATTTTGTAATCCTGGAAAACTGTAATGCAGGAAATCACAGCTTAAAATGGGATAGGGATACTGCTCTACTTACTTCCCAGGTTCTTGTGATAATTAAATAAGAAAATACAAGTGAATGGTTTATTCTCCATAAAGAGTAAAGCAATAAGTGAATGTTAAGTGTTATCACAATAAAACTGAACAAACTAGAAGAATACTTATTTTTAGTAAATGTAACCTATGTTAACAACAGACATATTTTCAAATAAATTAAAGTGAAAAGATCTTCCATGTCAGCTATTCAAAAATTAGTACCAGCAAGAACTGAACTGTGAACTTCTACCAAGTCCAAGAGTTTCACGGGATTGTCCATCCAGAGAGTCTGCAGTGGAACCTGCAAGTACAGTTAAAGAAG
>PVIR01018706.1:10299-33114 GCA_004026965.1 Petromus typicus | reverse complement strand
CTGAAACTATACTATAAAGCCACTGTGATAAAAACTGCGTGGTACTGGCAAAGTAACAGACTCGAGGATCAATGGAGTAGACTAGAAGATCCAGAAACTACTCCAGATACACTGAGCCACCTCATCTTTGACAAAGGAGCCAAAAATCCTCAATGGAGGAAAGATAGCCTCTTTAACAAATGGTGCTGGAAAAACTGGGCTTTAACTTGCCAAAGACTAAAACTAGATCTAACTCTTTCATTATGTACCAAGCTAAAATCAAAGTGGATAAGAGACATAAATATTAAAACAGACACTCTAAACCTTCTGCAAAACAGGTTAGGTAAGACTCTCGAAGACATTGGCTTAGGGAAAGACTTCATGAACAAAACTTCTATAGCATAGGAATTGGCTGAAGAAATCAACAAATAGGGCCTCATTCTTTTAAAAAGCTTCTGCACAGCAAAGGAAACCACCAACAGTGCAAAAAGGCAACCAACAATATTGGAAAATATCTTTACCAGCTCTTCCTCAGACAAAGGGCTACTATCTAGAATATATAAAGAGCTCAAAAAAATCAGCCCACCCAAATTTAGAGACCCAATTCAAAAATGGGCATCTGAAATGAACAGATATTTTTCAGAAGAAGAAGTAAGAGTAGCTAAGAATCATATGAAGAAATGCTCAACATCACTAGTCATTCGAGAGATGCAGATCAAAACAACACTGAGATTCCATCTCACTCCATATAGAATGGCTGCCATTTCAGAATTAGCCAGCAGTAAATGTTGGCAAGGTTGCAGAGAAGAAGGAACACTTCTCCACTGTTGGTGGGACTGTAGACTCGTACAACCCCTGTGGAGATCAGTTTGGAGATTCCTCAAAAAGCTAGGATTAGAGGTCCCATTTGACCCAGCCATTGCCCTGCTAGGTATATACACAAAAGAATTAAAAGACTCATATCATAGTGACATATGTGCTCCCATGTTTACAGCAATTCAATTTGTGATTGCTAAAACTTGGAAACAACCCAAGTGTCCATCAATTGGAGACTTGATTTTAAAAAAGCTGTGGTTCTTCTACAGAATGGAGTATTACTCTGCCATAAGAAATAAGTTTGAATCATTTATACTTAAATGGACATACCTTGAGGATATCCTCATAAGTGACATAAATAGGTCACAGATAGATACATATCACATGTTTTCTCTGGTATGAGAAAATGAAGATGTAAATGAGTCCTAGAATTGTATGTTATATATTGTGAAATAGAAAATGCTCAATGTAAAATAAGGTGAAAGGGGAAAATTGATGAGATTGTAACAAAAAAGTAAGGAAACAAATTTTATGTATATGGGGGGGCAGTAGGATGGGTAGGGCTATGGGAAAAAATGAGAATTAAGTTGTGTCTTTTACTGGTACAAATCTCCATTATGGATTGCAATCATGATGCATATATATAATGTACCAATAAAGATTTTTTAAAAAAAGAATTAAAAGACTCATATCACAGTGACATTAGCAGCTCAGTTTGTGGTTGCTACATCTTGGAAACAACCCAAGTGTCCATCAACTGGAGACTTGAATAAAAAAAACCTGTGGTTCTTCTACAGAATGGAGTATTACTCTGTCATAAAAAATGATAAGTTTGTATCATTTATACTTAAATGGACATGCCTTGAGGATATCCTCATAAGTGAAATAAATAGGTCACAGATAGGTACATATCGCATCTTTTCTCTGGTATGAGAAAATAAAGATGTAAATGAGTCCTAGAATTGTATGTTAAATATTGTGAAATAGAAAATACTGAAAGCGTAATAGGGTGAAAGGGGAAAATAATGAGATTATAACAAAAAAGAAAGGAAACAAATTTTATGTATATAGGAGGGTGATAGGGTGGGTACGGCTATGGGACAAAAATGAGAATTAAGTTGTGTCTTATACTGGTACAAATACCCATTGTAGAGTGCAAATATGATGTGTATATGTAATGTACCAATAAAGATTTCAATAAAAAGATAAATATGAGAAAAAATTCAAAAACCCAGACATAAAATTCATCACCACAGGAGAAACCAGGGAAAATGGGAATAGAGCAAGCTGAAAGTGAAACATCAGAACTCTCTGAGCCAGTATTGAAAGAGATCTAGTACAGTGGAAATCAGAAATAATCTCTCAGATATAAAGAGAGATAGGATCCAACCTGGAAATTATGATTAATAACACAAAAGAAGAGATCAAGAACATGATAGAATCTCAGATTACAAAAGTAAAAGCAATAATTTATGGAAAATAGGAAGGGACCATGAGGAGTCAATTCAGCAGCTGCCAGATGATACAAAGAAGAATACTGTAAGACTGATTAGAGACAGTAAAGAAACAGGAGATAGTGCAAAAGATATTTTAAAAGCTGTTGACAGATGTAATGGCAGAAAACTTTACAGGAAAAAGAAAAGAACTTGACATAAAATAATGAGGCATGTAAGACTCCAATTGGCCATGATATAAAAAAGTCTATACCTAGGCATACAATAATGAAGGTTCTAGAAAGGCAATAGAAGAACAAAATATTGAAAGCAGTCAGAGAAAAGAAACAAATCACATGCAAAGGAAAGCCCATTAGATTCACAGCAGACTTCTCAACACAAACACTCAAGTCAAGGAAAGACTGGAGTGAAATATTCAAACTCTAAAAGAACAAAACCTTCAATCTAGATTGATATATCCTGCAAAACTGTCTTTCAAAATCAAAGGTAAGTATGATACTTCCATGACATAGAACACATAAGAAACTTTAAAAATGCAAAATCTATACTCCAATTAATTCTAAACAATATCCTAGAAAAAGACAAGGAGTATCACAATCCCTTGAAACACAGCAGAATCAACTCATTAGACAAGGCAAGAAACTGAATGGAAAGGGGCTAAAGAAAGGACTAAAGTGCCAAGAATAGGACATCAGTTAAATCAGTACATATCAGTTATAATCATTACTGTCAGTGGCCTCAATGTGCCAATTAAGGTGCAACTGACAGAATGGATTAAGAAGCAAAATCCAACAATATACTGTGTATAAGAAACACCTAATTCAGGAAGAAATCCACAGACTGAAAGTAAAAGGATGGAAAACAATTCTGCATGTGACAAGAAGCAGCAAAAATGTAGTGGCTATAGTATTTGCAAACAAAATAGATTTCAAACCAAAACTAATGAAGAGAGACAAAGAATATCACTACATCCTTGTAAAGGGAACAACCCAAGAGGAAGAGATGACATTCATAAATATTTTTGCACCAAATTTGAGTACATCCAGCTATATAAAACAAATGTTAATGTACATGAAAAGCCAAGTAAACACTAATACAATAGTAATGGGTGATCTCAATATGCTACAGTCATAGATAGATTGACTCGACAAGAAAATCAATAATTGAGAAAGATAAACCCAAAGCTGGTACAAGGGAGGAGGTTATAAGGATTAGAGCAGAAATTAATGCAATGGAAACTAAGAGAATGATACAAAAAAAAAATCAAAGAATCCAAGAGCTGTTTTTCTTGAAAAAAATAAAGTTGACAAACCATTAGCCAACTTTATCCAAAAGGAGGAAGGAAAAATCCATACAATCATGAATGAAAAGGGGGAAATCAACACACATCCAGCAAAAATTCAGAGGATAATAAACACCTATCTTGAGAACTTATACTCCAATAAGATGGAAAATACAGAAGAAATGGGTAGAAGAAACGGACTCCCCAAGTTGAATGAAGAAGATATAAAAATGCTAAACACTCCAATATCAATATCTGAAATTGAAATGTAAATAAAAACTTACTGACAAAGAAAAATCCTAGTCCTAATGGCTTTTTGGTGAATTATGCAAAACTTTCAGAGAAGAACTAATGCCACTGTGAAAGATGCAGATGTAAACAACACTGGGATTCCATCTCATTCCACAAAGAATGGCTGCTGTCATGTTATCAAGCAACAACAAATTCTGGTGGGACTGTGGGTTGCAAAGAGCCTTTCTCCACTGTTGGTGGGGATGTAGACTGATGCAACTACTATGGAGATCAGCATGGAGATTCCTCCCATCCAAGTACTAACCAGGACCGACCCTGCTTAGCTTCCGAGATCAGACAAGATTGGACAAGTGCAGGGTGGTATGGTCATAGACAGTGTGGAGATTCCTTAAAAAAGCTAAGACTCAAAGTCCCATTTGACCCTGCTACTTCTCTTCTAGGTATATATACACAAAAGAATCAAAAGAATCATACCACTGTGATATATATGTACCCATGTTTATAGTAGCTCAGTTTGTGATAGCTAAATCTTAGAGACAGTCCAAATACCCATCAACAATGGAAGCCTAGATAAAGATGTGCTTTTTCCTAAAATGGAGTATTACTCAGCCATAATGAATGAGAAATGATTCATTTATACTCAGATTGATGTACTTTGAGGTCATACTCATAGGTGACATAAATAGGACACAGATATATAAATAACACATCTTTTCTCTAGTATGAAAAACTGAAGGTGTAAATGAATGCTGAAAGGTATGATGGGCAATATGAAATAGGAAGAAAATGTGCAAAAGGAAAAGGAAAGTAAAGAAGGGAAAATTTTTTGATAGTTAAAAAAAAAAAAAACGAAACAAAGGCCAGAGGTTTAGCTCAGTGGTTCCAGTGCCTGCCTAGCAAGCACAAGGCCCCAAGTTCAATCCCTGGTAACCATATACCACAATGCCAGATGTGGTGACTCACACCTGTAATCTCAGCATTTGAGATGCAGAGGTAGGAGGACTGCTTTGAGTTCATGGCTAGCCTGGGCTACAAAATGAATTCAGCAGCCGCCTGAACTACTACAAAGCAAGACTTATCTCAAAAACTTAATTAAAAAAAAAGGAAACAAAACTTATGTATATAAGTGGTGGGGGTTGTATGGAGGGCAGGGAGAAGGGGAAAAATGAGAATTGAGATGTGTCATGTACAGGTATAAATTCTCAGTGTTAAATGTGATCATAATGTATGTACAAAATGTATCAATAAAGTCAATTTAAAAATAAAGAAAAGAGATAGTAGTAATAATGAAAATTGAATGGGGTCTCAGGCTCAAAAGTATGTTCGTATTTCTAAAGAGTGGATAAAGATCAAAGAAGCCAAAAGCAAGAACTCCAACAGCTATTTGTATACTCATGTTCTTAACAGTATTATTCATATCTGCTCCAACCTACTCAAGTTGTCCACCCACAGATGAATAGATAAAGCGTGGTATATACATATAATAGGATATTCAGCCCAAAAAGATAAAGTTCTAATACATGCTACAACATGAATGAACCTAGTGAAGATGATATTATGTGAAATCAGCCAGATTCAAAAGGACAATGTGGTATTATTCCACTTATAAGGGATATTTAGAGCTATTTCACTAGAGATATTTAGAGTAGTCAAAATTACAGAAAGTTGAATGGTGTTTGCTAGAGAATGGGAGGAAAAGTAAATGGGGAATTATTATTTAATGGGTACCTAATTTCAGTTCATGAAGATGAAATAGTCCTGATGTGGATGGCAGTGATGGTAACACAACAATATGAATGTACTATCACTTAGTTATCCACTTAGAAGTGGTTAAAATACCAAAATTTGTCATATGTATTTCATTACAATTAAAAGAAAAAAGAAAAAATTGAAATCTCACAATAAGAATAGTCAAATATGAGTGAAATGGTTTGATTATAGCAGTTGCATTTATATATATATATTACCTATAATAACATTGTGTGGATGTTCCGTGGTAGTAGACACGTGAAGAAGAAACTGGCTGAATGTGTACAGTTGTCATTTTTCCCAAATGAAGTAACCCATTTCTCAGAAATAGGGTCTATAGTTTATTCCAGTGAGCTGTCACAAAATGTGGGCAGTGCTGCCCTCCAGCCAATCAATCACTCTCCATAAAGGCCATAGAGACCTGATGGAAGGTGTCACTACCAGATGAGGAGTGAAGTTGGCCCATGGAGATCCATTTACATGTTTACAAGGTCTTCCTCAGAGATGCTGAAGAGCTGCTGTGCTGCTAGCTTACCTGAGGGCACAAGTGCCTCCTTAAATACACAGAAATAAAAGTTGTCAGTATCATGAAGTTGCACAGAACCCTCTAGAAACCAACCATGAGGCTGTCATTCACTCTGGCAAACACTCCAGTGTTACAAATCAGGGCATTATGGGACAACACTCTCCCTACAATTAAACAGATAATTAAGAAATAAGAGCATATTTCTCCAATATAAATTGATAGATGCTGGTTTGTAATGTTAGCATTGGAAATAAATTGAGCAGTAATCTGCAAAGGATGTTATTGCTATTATAAAAATAAAGATCTGTCTCTGCAACCAATCAATTCAGCAGATATATACCAACAGTCAAATTGTTAAAAATGACTTCTATAAATTACCCAGTGTTCCATCTAATGGTGCCAGAAGCAGCTGTGATACAATTTAGGGCTGATCTAACCATACGGTGAGAGTGCTTTTTCATTTTGATGTTTTTCGTTCCCTTCAAAGCAGTTGTAGGGAAGCCCACAGCCTTGTTTAGTGCACCCATGTGAAAACAAAGTGTATTTCATTCCATGGGTTAGCAAAGTCATTTTGGCAGAAATACTCTGGAATATATGCACTTAATATGGGCAGGATAATTCAATTTTCTTTTTATTATTTCAGTCACAAGTTTGTAATATCCTTAATTCTTCATTAAGCCCCCTGGCTTCCAAGGAAGTTGCTGTTCTTTAAGAGCAGTCATAGTTCTTCCAAATGAATGTGGAAAAGATCCACAAAGGGATAGTTATAATCAGACATTTTTTCAGTCTTGTCTAACAGCTATTCAACAAAATCAGAAAGATTTAGTACCCTTTTTTGATACCTGTAGCACTTAAAAGATTCAGTCTGTCCATAGTTCGATTGTTTCTTAATGTCTAATCATCAAGCCAGGCCAGAATCTGTTGGTGGTCCTCTTTTTTCTTTTGCATATTCATGTCCGTTAAAGCAGCCCTTAAATGCTGGCTGCACTGAAAGCAATTTTCCCAGCTGGGAGCCCTGACACAATAGGAATCCATCTTTAATATAACAGCTCCAAACTTAGTTCTGATAGTGAGGTTTGTCTAGTAAGCTTAGAAGGTGCCCAAGCTGAGACAGTTCACTCCAGACACAATAACAATGGAAGCAAGAATGGTAGCTGTTGGACTCCCACTGAGTTGTAACTATTTCCTCACAATACAGGATCCTGTGAGACACATCAAGACAAATACACATGGTCCTTTCCCTCAAATAATTTGTAATAGAATGAGGAAATGGTTAAAAATATGAGTGATTTAAGTATGGTGATATATACTAGGATTAGTCTCATAGAATACCTCTTTTGAAGAGAGTTCTTGTTTCTCCACAAGATAGAAGTAGGCTCTACAAAAACACTGCGGAAGGTACAAAAGAAGTCACAGCCTTCTCTTGAGTTCAAACACCTAAGAATCTAGGGGAGAAATTTAAACACTGGCTAATATAATGGGAGAGAAATAGACAAATTCCTATGGAGGAGAAAGGAAGAGTAAGTCAGGGAGGCAGGAGTCAGGGACAGTTTTAGCAAAGCATGAATGGCACATACTAATTTTGATATAGAAATATAGGAATGATGCCCAGCAACTAAAATCAATTAAAGTCTGAGTCTGAAACTCAAGAGTAGATAGAGACTTAGAAATGTTTTGATGAATATTATCAGGTATATTATAAAATGTCCTAGAAATCCTATTTCTGACTCAGAAAACATTCATTTTTCCCACAACAGATATTCATTCTGAAATCTGAAGTGAAAACTCCTTAACTTTCAGTATAATATTTGAATTTTTAAAATTTTTTGATAACTTCTAATTGATATAATTTTTTACTTAAAATTATCTATGTATACTTTTAGATTCTTTCTCCCTCCTTCTCCATCATAATTTGTGCCCCAGGAGGCTGATTCGGTGGACAGAATCACCCTGTCTTCATACTGCTGAATGGTTTGATCAGTGGCAGGCACAAGTAAGAGAAAAGGGACAGGAAGAAAGTGAGATCCAGGCCTGTTCCCTGGTCATAATGATTAGTGGCTCCTCTCTGACTAGCCACTTGCAGTATTCATTCCTCTGGCATAGATTGGTGACAGCTCCCTGCTAATGTTAGTCCCATAAACCCTGCTTGAATTTTCATAAACAGTTCCTTTATTATCTTCATCAACTTTTAACTAGATTAAACTCTCTCAGTTATTTAGTTGGAATATACAGTGTCTTTTCTGACTTGATAATCTTCGGTAGATACTGATGAATGGATCAGCTGACTGACCAATTGAATGACCATCATAGTATTTAATCTTGGCTTTAATGTCTTCCTTTAAAAAATTCAACAACTTAGGAAATGACATTTGGGCCAATTTCTTTTCAAGAAAGGAAATGCTTAACGTAGTTTTCCTGAATGTAAATATTCATCAGTAGTCAAATGGTTAGATACATTAGGATTCATCTCTGTAGATGATACAGAAAAAAGGATAAGTGTTTTACAGTTATGGGCACAGAATTATCATCTGTAAGACATATTAACTGAAAATAGAAAATCAAGCAACAGAGAAATAGTCAGTATAATGCTGTCTATGAAAATATTAAACAAAATAAAACTGTACATTTCATACAAACTTGTATGAACTCATTGTCCTTCAAATTCTAGTCCTAAACCTTTTCCTTACTTTATCTGCTACAAAATTCCTTCCTCAACTTCATATTTCAGTTATATTATACAGTAGCCAAGCTGAAGTAAGCCCTCAGTCCTTGTTGAATAAATAAATTTTTATTTTCGATTATATCTTGTACTTTAAAGATTCCACTGTTTTGCTTTCTTGCAATACTATTAACTACTCCCTCACTAACTATAAGTGAGTTAGTGCTTGTGAATCTACTTTAGATGCTTTTTAAGAAGTCTTTCCAAGCGTGTATAGCCAGAATTTCTGGCAATCTTCTGGCTCTTTATAGCAATTTGTAATTCACTTAGGATATCTTACTTTGTATTCAGATTCAGTTTCTACAACACACTAAGATACTTGAGGGAGATTTGATAGTTTTGTACTCCTAGTACACAATATGGCACTGCTCACACAGTAGGCTCCATGAATAATTGGCTTTGAATAGGCCTTGAATATTGCCTTGAATTAGATCTAATTGATTCCCAGAGTCTGGTGGACCAGGTCATGCTGCTATGGTAGGGCATTAATTAATTGAATGTGTCCCCAACAAACTAAATTGATTAATTTAATTATGACTTTGAATGTCATCATATTTTAAATAATTTGTTTTATAACTTCAGGCAACTTAAATATAAAAAGAAAATCAGATGGAGAGTGTAAGAGCCAAAATAGGACTAGTTTTCTTTATTGAATGTCAAAGTCAAGAAAGAAAAAGTGGAGGTCAGAGAGATGTAGCCTACTCAATGTAGGCCTGGAGAAGTTGGTACATAGATTAGCAACCTCCTCTCCAGAGAAACAAGCATATTTTTCTGTCTACTTTAGCAGTAGTCACCAACTATGGATTTTCCAGAGAATAGGAAGTCGTCCCCACACAGACCCATGAACCACAGCTTGTAAGTAATTCTCAAATCTAATTTATTAAAAACTCATTTATTTTCCATATCAGATTTCTGATTAATTCCCAGCACCTTGGGTTATTTAATGCAGGGAGTTTCATTGTCATTTCTGATTTCCCAAGCTGCTTGATTAATAGGAGCCATTGTGGGTTTAGTCTGTCAGTATATAGTTCCCTTGTCAAGTCACAATACAAAACCTTATTGATAAAATTGCTGAATGTCTCTCAAATAAGATAGATATAGTATGGGATCAGAAACCCATAGATGTTAGGCATTCACTAGAGAAACTAAACATCCCATGTAGAAACTGAAATGTAAAGCTGATATTCCTGTCCCTAGTCCACTGAGAACAGTCTGGCAGGGTCCATGGCCAGGTTTGTCTGTCTGATGCCAAGGAAGAAAGAAGAGCATTTCTATTTGCTTGTATACCAAGGTGATGAAATGAACAAAGAAGGAGTTTCAGAACTATAAATCCACTTTAAGTGAAACTGACTTTACAACTTACTTGTTTTTAAAATTCTTTTGTTTTGTTTTGTTTTTATCATTGTTATTTTGAGGCAGTGTCTCACTGTGTAATTCAGGATGACCTTTAGCTCATTATGTAGCCAAGATCAAACTTGAACTCAGCAGTCTTCCTTGCATCAGCCTCCTGAGTGCTGGGACTACAGGTATGCACCGCCAAATCTGGCTTAAAATTCTTTAGAACATTAAAGATAGACTTAAATCCATAAGGAGAAGAATCTTTAGAAATTAGTACAACCATTAAGTCTCATAAAGAAATAAAAGTGTCCTGCTGCTGTGTAGCTAATGTGCCACACTGAACTGAAATCTTTCCTTATTCCTTTAACCTTTCTTCTGGGCTGAGATTACCTCCTCATTACAGCCAGATATAAACTGGCCACAGATGCAAATTAGGTAGACAAGTCACCATAAAATGTTAATAAAGGGGAAAGAAGCAGTTCTTTCACACATTAGCAAAATACTTTCATAACTAGGTATGTTCAGTTTGAGTCTAAACTCCCTTAACACCTTTGGTACTTAATCTCTATATTCCTAGAAAGACAAAAGTCCTCAATGGGGAAGAGTTGCTCATGAAATGGAAAGTGCAATCCCCCTCACATTTCTCAACTGTGAGAATGGATAACTTTTTAATCAGATCTTTCTCTTTTAAGCATCTCTCTCCACAGCCCAAAGTGACTGCATCCCAGAGCTTTGGATTAACTTCTGTGCCAATTTTTTTCTTCAGCATAGTGCCTGACTGCTGGGTTGTTGTGTGTTTATGAAATGTTCACTGTCAAAGAGATTACATAGCACCTTGAACAGTTTAGAGGACACATACTGGGTAAATCTAAGAACTAAGCAACCAGGAACCTGAGAAGAAAACATAATGCAGGATAAGTCTCCCATCTCCTTTCTATCACCTCTACTTGCCTCCTGGGAAGAAATTCTGAAAAAGCAAACCAGGGAAGAATAACACAGGAGCCTCAGTTCTTAAGGTTCACTGCACTGGCTCTTCATTGTACGTGAACAAGTCCCCTCATGTGCAACCTCAAATGCTATGCCACTGTCAGAGAGTGAGCCCTTTGAGATAGTATTTTCCAAATACAAGAAAACGAGTAGAAAAAAATTAAAGGGAATTAGAAAGGAGACAAGAAAAATAGTGATTTTATAATAGTACTTTTAAGAAAAGCTACAGCCTCTGAGCACAATATTTACTTAAGCCTTTTTCCCTTCCAGAAAACTCTCTCCAGAAAAAAATTCCTAAGGGTCTAAAATCACAATATATCAATAAATTGGAATCTAGCCCTGTTCTTTTCACCTGAAAATTTTCTTCTTAAGGATTCATGGAAGCAGCAAAGTCAGAAGGCCAGCATATCTCAATTTCGAACATTAGTAAATGGTTTTCAGTCTACATAACCTTGCCAGATGAGTAACTTGACAGACAATAGGAATACACATCCTTGATCATCCATCTTGAAGACATTCCTGATACCACATAAAACACCCCTACTTTAACTACAGTGAGCCTCTCTCCAGGGCCAGCGCTATTCATATTCTCTGTCAGAGTGTATGTTTTAAATTCTGCCTAATAAATTGTGATATGCCTTTCATTGATGCTTCTTGAAAACTTCTTTTCAGTGACACAATTCAGCAAACCTACTACCTACTCCATGAGCGGGGGGAGTTTCTTCTCTTTGGGGGATCCCATCAGACACCACTGAGTGACAAAGGAACTTATAGTGATTTATCTGCACATGGTTGCACACCAGGATGTCTATTTACTATATGACTAAATTCAGGATGAGTGAGATCTTAGTGTCCTTTATAAAACAAAGAGTTAAAATTACACCATCTTCATTTTTCATTAAGATTGACTCTTGAAGACATTGGTTTAGGGAAAGATTTCATGAACAAATCCTCCACAGCATGAGAACTGGTAGAAGAAATAGATAAATGGGATCTCATCCTATTGAGAGGTTTCTGCACAGCAAAAGAAACCACCAACAAAGTGAAAAGGCAGACAACAATATGGGAAAGAATCTTTACCAGCTGTTAGTCAGACAAAGGGTTGCTATCTAGTATATATAAAGGGCTTTAAAAAATCAACCCACCCAAATTTAAAGACCCAATTCAAAAATGGGCATCTGAAATGAACAGACACTTTTCAGAGGAAGAAATAAAAGCAGCTAAGAAGCATATGAAGAAATGTTCAAGATCACTAGTCATTCGAGAGATGCAAATGAAAACAACATTAAGATTTCATCTCACTCCACAAAGAATAGCTGCTATTTCAGAATTAACCACCAACAAAAGTTGGCGAGGCTGCGAAAAAGAAGGAACCCTTCTTTTCATTCCCATTGTTAGTGGGAATGTAGACTCATACAACCCCTGTGGAGATCAGTTTGGAGATTCCTCAAAAAGCTAGGATTGGAGGTCCCATTTAACCCAGCCATTGCTGTGCTAGGTATATACACAAAAGAATGAAAAGACTCATATCACAGTGACATATGTGCACCTATGTTTATAGCAGCTCAGTTTGTGTTGCTAAATCTTGGAAACAACCAAAATGTCCATCAACTGGAGACTTGTTTTAAAAAAAGCTGTGGTGGGCCGGGGAGTTAGCTCAGTGGTTCCAGCGCCTGTCTTGCAAGCGCAAGGGCCCTGGTAACCACATAACAATACTGGGTGTGGAGACCCACACCCAGCAGCAACCAGTACCACATACCACAGTGCCGGGCGTGGTGGCTCACGCCTGTAATCCCAGCACTCGGGAGGCAGAGGCAGGAGGATTGTGATGTGAGTTTGAGGCTGAGCTCAGGGCCAACCTGAACCACAAAAGCAAGACTCTGTCTCAAAAAACCTAAAAAAAAAGCTGTGGTTCTTCTACAGAATGGAGTATTTCTCTGCCATATAAAATAAAAAGTTTGAATCATTTATATGGACTTAAATGGACGTACCTTGAGGACATCCTCATAAATAAAATAAATAGGTCACAGATGTATAAATATCACATCTTTTCTCTGGTATGAGAAAATAAAGATGTAAATGAGTTCTTGAATGTATATTATATATTGTGAAATAGAAAATATTCAAAGCTAAATGGGGTGAAGGGGGAAAATAATGAGATTATAACAGAAAAGAAAGGAAACAAAGTTTATGTATATAGAGGGTGGGGGTGGTAGGGTGGGTAGGGTGGGTAGGGCTATGGGAAAAAATGAGAATCAAGTTGTGTCATATATTGGTACAAATTCTCATTGTTGAGTGCAATCATGATATGTATATGTAATGTACCAATAAAGATTTCAATTTTAAAAAAATTTGAACTGATAGCCAGGATCATTTGACATTTAGGGAAAATCTTTCATAAACTTTAATAGGAGAGAAGGAGGGAGGGGGAGAGAGTGAAGGGAGAAAAGGAGAGAGAGAGAAACTAGGGAAAAAAGATAAGGGGAGATAGCATAAACTATTTTCCCACATAATAAGCATAACTGATATTGTTAAAAATAATGAAAGTGTTATCTTTTTGGAGGAAGAACTGAAACTATGAAAAGAGAATCAGAGAAATAAGAATTCTTCAAAAATGAAAAATGTTAAAGCAAAAAAATTAAATAAAAATATAATTTAAAGAATATAAATATAAATTTTAAATAAAAGGGTAGCAGAAAGTTTAGGAAATTTCACAGTAAAAGTAACAAAGAGACAGGCAGCTAAATCAAAGGAGAAACTACTAGAAAATTATAAGTTCAAACTAGGAATTCTAACATCTGATTGATGGATATGTGACAGAGAACAGAGAATATCATAAGCAGGAAATCATCAAAGACATAATGCAAAAAAAGTATAACATACAAGTCCCTAGTTGAAGAGCCTGGAAATGTCAGTACAAAGAATGAAAACACCCCACACCAGAGGGCATCATTGTCAAATTTTAGTGCATCATGAATAAAGACTCCCAGGTTGTAGAAGTTCTGTTCTGTTTTGTTTTGTTTTGTTTTTTAAGTCACACTCAAAAGATCATTGATTACAATGACACTGGACTTTTCAGTAATAATAAAAATTAAAAGATAATGGGAAACCCTCATTATAATGCTGAAAGAAAATTATATTCTACCTATGTCTAGCAAAACTGTCAAGTATGAGGATAATATAAGGACATTTGGAAGTATAAGAGGATCTAAAAATTTGCCTGTCATTAATAAATCTCAGGAAACTACTAGAAAATGTATTTGACAAGTGGATTAAAACAATGAAAAGAAAATTTGAGGAGTAAAAAATGGGAAACCAACATTAGGAAGGCAGATAAAGAGAAATCTTAGAATAATGGTAACATCTAGGTAGCCCAGCCCAGACAGCATCCAAATTGTTCAAATTGGAACAAAAGGATAGAAAATTCCAGAAAAGAGAAAAAACTGATTATCTAATGAATGTGTCATCATGGAAAACTGGGTTAAAGATTCATTAGAGGACAATTCAGGTATCTGCAAAATAAACAGAAAATTAAATATATAAAATAGCATTAATACTATTCAGAAATTGTTCAAGCAAGAGAATAATGTAATAAACTACTAGATGAACCGGTGTGTAGCTTTTGTTTATATGTACCACCCTGAAGCTTGAAAAAAGTCTCAGGCTTTTTCAAAGGTGGATGAATTTGGAGTGTGTGACTGATTCATGGTGGTGTGCTAGACCTGAGGGTACTGGGATTAAGGGTGTGAGTGCTACTTACCCTAAGCAGTTTGAATAAGATAAAAGGGAGAGAAAGACACTGAGAAGGTCCTTATTGCTTTTGCTGTCTTTCACCACCATAAACTGTTGCCCATCTGTCACCCTGCCTTGCAGCCAGTTGATTTTGGAGTAAAACTTCTATAAACTGTGAGCCAAATAAACCTTTCCTCCTTTTACTTTGGGTGTTGTATATTTTGTCTCAGCAATGAGAGAAAATTAACCAAGACAACCAATAAACAAAATTTGCAGAATTTTAAGAATATAATGTAGATACAAATATCAGTCTAAACTGATTAAAATCTCATTAGGAGTCTGGAGGAAAAGGGAATGTAAGAGATCTAAATCTTCATAAATATAATATGAAGTCTATATAAATACCTAAATGGATAGATCAAACATTATCAGCATGTTTACACAATTATAAATACAAAGATAAAATAAAACAAAATGAAGAACAAAAGATTAAAGAACAAAGGTTTGCATGTAGAAAGAGAAGAAATAGTAGGGCAGGGCACAATGACTTTTATCTTTAAGTGATTTAGTTCTACTTGATTTTATAAAATTATCTGACTGCAATAATTTGATCTAAGAAATAAGCATTTATTTAAAGAAAATAAAGAGGCTCGATTAGGTGATCTTTAAAATTACCATTAGAAAGCACTTATTAAACACTTCAAAGGAAAGAAAGCACTTGAAAGATAAATACACATATATAGTAATGAAATGCTACTGGTAACCACCATATTTCTTTTTTCCTGGATAGGCTCTTTTCCTCCTTGTAATGATAATCACACATGATTTGGACTAGAAACAAATGTGGGATTAGAACTTACACCTAAATTTGGCCTGAATTAATTTCTGAAGAATAATTTAAAGGAACAGTGACAGAAAAAAAATTGGTAAAAGAAGAATAGACTTCTGGTACATGGCAGGACATGGATAGATATTAAATTAATTAAGGGAAAGAAACCAAAGGCACATTGCACAATGCACTTTTCAGTTTATATGATATTCCAGAAAAGACAAAACTAAGTGGACAGAAAACAGATCAGTGGATGCCAGGCCTAGAGGTAGAGTGTGGGACTGACTCTGAAGAAGCTCCAGGAAATTTTGGGAGGTGACAGAATAAAGTCTATTTCTTGATTGTGCTGAGGTTGTACAAATGAATGTGTCAAACTCTAGAACTGTACACCACAAAGAATGAACTGACATACACTAGATTTCAGAGAAAGAGAAGATATAGACAATGGTTCCAGAATATTTTAGTTTCATAGCTTGTCATAAGACTTAAAATTAATAATAAATACCTTCTCATCCTCATCTCACTGAATGAGTATATTCTTAACATCCTCAAGATGTATCACTTAGGATACAGTAACTCCAAACACCAGGCAGGAGTCTGTATTAACTTCATGATCTACAAAGTTTTTCTCAGAACCATCTAACATCCAAGTCTTAAACATTAAAGTCACTCCTATAGTACAGTGTTGGTGAAAATGGCGACAAGTATTCCAGTCCCTGGACCCGTATTACTATGTTTTGCACCTTCACAACTCCTTCCCTCAAGACAAGTGTAGTTCTCTCTACTGGAATCCGGCCTGACCCTGTGAATAGCATTTCCGACACAGCATGGCAGGAGTAACTTGGAGCCAGTTGGGAGAATAGGTCCACAGAAGCTTTGCAGCCTTGCACTGGTTCTCTCACAGCCCTACCCAGCTACCACAGGAACAAGTCTGATCTTGTTCCTGTGAAAGAAGAATGTGATCCAGGTAATTGTCAGTGTTTGGACATATGACTGAGCTTATCCTGGGCCGGTATACTTCCAGCTAATTCCCTAGTCAACCAAAGTCATGTTATCAATCTCAGGCTCATTATGTATCTCTTCAATACTTATAAGTGAATAATTTAAAACTAAAACATCACACTTTGAAAAAAATTTACTTACCAATTCTATAGGTATATTCACAGTGGTGCATTACTGTTATTAACCAAGACAGTCTGAGTGACTAAATGACAGCCCCAGTCATTTATTCATATTTCTTTACTATTGCCTTCATACTGTCACCACAGAGTTGAATAATCTCAATAGAGATGGTGTTGCCCTTAAAATATAAATATAGAGTCTGTCCAAAAAGTGTATATATTAGGAAAAGAAATACTTACATAAATATTTTAATACTAAATTTATTGAGACATCATGTGATTAATACAAGTTAGTTTTGACCTCTACAATTACAAAGGACTGGTGGCCATTTGCTTCTAGGTATTTATTAGTATAGCCAACAGCTAAACTGTATATATATATATATAATTTTTTGATGGACTATGTATTTACTATCCAGTTCAGAAAGTTTGCTGATTCTCTAATCAATACTTAAAATTGAACACAGGGTCTTCACGCTGACCTATATCCCCCAGCCTGGCACCAGCACAACTTTTAGAGCTTTTGGCTTTACAAAATCCTTGCTGTGGCACCTGTGCCATGGGTTCATCACCACTGCCTGTTTCCATGGTAAGCCTCACTAAGTCACCCAGGCGGGACTCAAACTTACAATCTTCCTGCCTCACTTTCCCAGAGTACTGGGGTTACCACACCTAGCTCCAGTGGATCGTGGATGTTAGTGTGGATCAGAATTACTTGAAGGGTCTATTAAAACATAGACTGCCATGTCTACCATCAGGGTTTCTAGTTCCAAGTCTAGACAGGCTGAAGAACTTTCATATTTGAATTCCTTCCAGTGGTCTTCAAATTATCCTGTGTAGACACCTGTTTGTTTTTTTTTGTGTGTGTGTCAGGAATTGAATTCAGGACTTTGCACTTGTGAGGCATGCATCAGAACCTCGAAGCTAAGTCCTTGGCCTCTCTGTTCTGTACCCTCTGTGAGATGCTAATTGAGGCTCCCATCCAAATGCCAGGCACAACCTCCATGCTGTAAGCACCGTGCCAAGCACGAGATCAAGTTCAGAACTCTTACTCTCAGCCCTAAGCCAGCTAAAATTTCCTCCCTGGTATTTGCAGGGAGAACCACACAACTTGGAAAAGAATAGTAAGAACAAGCTTGAAATTTCTAGTCCACTGTGTGCTTGGGTACACTTCGCTAAGCCTCTGAGAATAATACGTACTCTTCTATGCTTTCCATGCCTATTGTGAGAATTAAATAGAAATTTTATGTAAGGTATTCTGTCAATGTTGACTTTCCATAAGTTAAAGTTACATTACATATGACTGCTGGTAATCAGTTGTAGTGCTGTAATGTTATTACCGTAGTGTTGGCTATCCCAGCTGTTTGGACTGAATACTTCTATGAGCAAAGAAACAGCCTTTCCCCAGAAATAATTAGCAAACTATTCTGATGAAAAAGAAGGCTTTCCACTCATCAAATAGCTTCAGATGTTATTCTGCAGCCAAATGTAAATATTTATCTCCATTCTTGGCAGAAAGAAAAAGAAAATTCAGGGCAGGGAAGTGGCTTGATAGATTCAAGGTGTCAGAGCTGGAAGCTCGAAGCCACAAACCCCTTTTATATCCCTGCCCAGATAATCTCCTCCATCTGTGGGTTCCTTCTCCATCCCAGCCTCCAGTGCTCTCCAGCTCCTCCTGCTAAATCGCTTCAAAAGAACCCAAAGACCTGAGAACACCTGTCCACACAGGAAAGGTCAAGAAATTTCTGCCAATGACTCCAAGCTGCTAAAAGCTATTAGCTGTTAATGACCCTCAGCTCAGCCACGGGCTGGTTGGAAGCTGACGCAGAGAGCTGCAGTCCAGCATTATTCCGGCCACCCTGCTCCCCAGTGGCACCTCTGCTGATGACTGCTGGCTGACTGATCTTGTAAATGTCTTTTCTCAAACCCTGTAGCTGTGTTTCTCGGGGAGGTGAGCCAGAGGTGGAGGCCTGTCTATCTGCTTCATGTTTGCTCTTTAGCTGTTATTTCAAGGTCAGCTTAACTTACCAGCAGCCAGCCTGAGGTTACCCATCACATTGCCGTGTGCTGCTGGTAGCCTGATTGCAAGCACAGTGCCTGTGTGTGCTTCCCCTTGCCACACTTCCCAAAGCACAGGTTCACTAATCCCAGTGTTCACTAACCTTTCTGTGTGCTCTCAGTAGAGGTTGAACAAATCAAATATCATAACATGTGCTGAGAAGGCTCAGAACCCACCAGGGCCGTCAGACTGCTTTGGGGAAACAGGTGCTGCTGAGACCGTAGGGAGGCAGAACCTCCTGATTCAGCTTTATTAAAAAGCTTGGGGCATTCTGAAATCAGAATGCTGATTGCCTCACCTTTTCAAGCCACAAGTGCGATTGTCATGCAGAGCCACAAATTCAATCAGGTCTTTAGCTGGCAATGTATGTTTCTGCTTTTGGAATGGAGTCAAAGACCTGGGTCTGGTTCCAGCTCTGTCACCAGTTTATTACAAAATCTCACATAAGTCACATAACCTCTCTGGGCCTTGTTTATGTCCTGTTAAAAAATGAAGGAGGAATTTGCAAAATGATTTCTAAGGCTCTTTTTGGTGCCAAGCTCTTATGGTTCTCTTAAACTCTGGGGATGCCATTCTCAGCCCTTTCCCTACAAATACACACACCCTTGTAGAGAATGCAAACAATTCTTAAATATGAATCCAGGCAAAATGTAATAAAGAAGGTAAATTTGCTGCCCAAAATTTGCATAATGTATTCGCAAGCCAAGCAGAAATGGCATTTGGATTGTTTGCTGTTTTGAATTATCTGCACCACCGCACCTCTGCATTTGTGCAGATAACTGGGAGGTGAATACATGTGAGAAAGATACACAGTTGTCATGTATCAGCAGCATTTCTCAGAGTTTGGGTTCATCATCTCAACTCATTTCATAGAGCCTGAGGAAGAGCAAGAATCAGATCTTGGTGTAGTTTTATATATGGAAAAAATTTCTTTTGTGATCTTCTTCATTATGACCCTGATTG
Organism: Petromus typicus; assembly: GCA_004026965.1. Taxonomy (NCBI): domain Eukaryota; kingdom Metazoa; phylum Chordata; class Mammalia; order Rodentia; family Petromuridae; genus Petromus; species Petromus typicus. The sequence continues at coordinate 13,308 of PVIR01018706.1, read as the reverse complement.
TCAAAAGAACAAAGAGGATAAGGAATTCATGTCACTTCATTCTGAGTCAGTAGACTCTTGCATTCATGAGTTCTGGCTTATGACCAGAGTGACTGCAAGGCCCAGTTTATCATTTCATTGAGGCATGATTTTGAATCACCTGTGGTAGGTGACAAGTAGTGTGACCAAGGCCTGTGGATGGTGGCATCTAGCCAGTCACCAAGCAGCCACCCAGCAATGCAGCACTGTTCTCTTGGGCAGCAATGTATTTGATTCTGTGCAGACATGATTTTGCAGTGATGCTTTAATAAAGCTAAAAAAGGCCATGAGCTCTTCTGAGAAGATATGCAAGGGAGTCCGTGATTTGAAATGCAACTCAGAAGACAGCCTGGAGCCTGTACAAATGTCCACATTCACTCAAATTCAGAGACACAAACAAGTCATTGTGGTGAAGGTCTCCAGGGCTACTGAGGTAGAACCATGAAGCCATCTCAGGAGCTGGAAAGGGGTGGTTTTAGGACAAATACAACAAATTACTACTCGATGAAGCAGGTAGCAAAGAAATGAAACATGTTGCCCCTGAAGGCGATATAGAGTGAAAATAGAAATAGGTTCAAAAATTGCTTTGGATGAATTCATGGCTTATAAATCTACAACAGAGGTTTCCTCTGTAATAGGAAAGCTAGGCACACTTGACACTTGACAGAGAATAGCTGTACTTGCTTGCAAAGCATTCTGTTTGCCACTCTCACAACTGCTGCTACCTTTTACTGAGTGCTGAGCAAAAGAACTTTCCACATATATCTTACTTAATCCTCACGGGTATAGTACATTTGGTATTATTATCTCCATTTCAGATAAGAGGAGGCTGTGTATTACAAGCCTCCTGGGTTGACTGTCGTGTCTCTCTTGTCCCACAAGGAAGAACACAACACACTGCTGGAGGTGCAAGCCTAAAAATTCCCCTTTATTTCCGCGTTAGCTCCCTTATATACCCTGGTTCAGCACGCCCCCCCAACACCGCCTACTCTTCCAAATATGGTCAAGGAAACAGCTTGTTTTTTTCTCTGAGGCGGAGACTTACGCCCCTGACGCCATCTTTGATTGGCTCGCCTTTCTCGAGGCGGAGACTTACGCCCCTTACACCATCTTAGATCGGCTCTCCACATCTCCCCCTTTTTGTTTTAGAAGATGCTCTCGGGACCGTGCCTGTCTTAGGTGGTGACTGTCTTTCCCATGCCTTACCCGTCATGGGCTACATGAGAGGCGTGCTCATGCGCCTGTCTTAGGTCGGTCATGGGAAGCAGCCATCCTTACCCGTCTTTGACTACCGGTCCAGCATAGAGAGCCACACCTGAGGAGACTGGCCTGCTTCGATGGCTTGTATGGCAAACAGCAAATTACGGTCATTTCCATTTTGTTGCATACAATACCAGCGCATGGTGGTAGCTGCAATACATATGACCATCAGGAAGATTATAGCTAATGAAGCTGTACCCACCCAGGCTTTAAACATTTTACGCAGGAACCGCGGGCGCATGCATCTTGTTGACGTTACAGATGTACAGTGAGATTTATAAACTGTTTGTCCCATGGCCCGCATATGATGTCGTGTAGCCCGCGTGACACTTGGATACACGCGTGACGAAAGGTGACATCACAGTCTAGATGGTACCGTGCCCACAGAATGTCTATTAGTTCTTGAAGGAAGGCGGTTAGTGTAGTCTGCGTGATAGCAAAGCCTGCCGCACTGGCTGCCGTAAGTCCAAAGTCTCTTTTGGTCTCCACATATGGATACACAGCGATGTTAGGCTCTTCTACAGGAACAGGGAGCTGGGCTGGCACACTAACCAGGACCGTGTTGTCTGAATTATTCCAGCAAGCACTAAGGGAACAATTTTCTACAGAGCAGTTAAGCAATCCCTCTGATGGCACTGAGCCGTTCCATAGGACAAAGAATAAATGGGAGTACCATGTAGGGGGATCCATTATTGTTGGTAAAGCTATTCCACCTGACTGTACTGGACTAGTTGGAAGAATTGCCCGTTATATTGGCCCAAGCATACCAGAGTAGATCAGATGCCCCAGCCTGGCATCCCTGGCCAACCGTACTTAGGTGGGGGCATGGCAAGCACGTGGGGCACAAGGAGAAGGCACAGTGCTGTGCTATTATGATCTCCTCTTGTGAAACACAGGGTATCATTTAGACTTAACACTACCCGAGTCGAAGACTCGGCAGCGTCTTCTGGTGCCCCAGGCTTCCCTGTCTGCTGTCCTGAGAAAGGAGAATATAGAGGGGTAAAAAGGTGCCTTAATACCTACTGCTTGCAGAATCGGGGGATCTCTTGCCCAAGCCCAATGAAGTGTGTCAGTCCATACCAGGTGTGGGAGCAGGACCACTGTGTGTACGAGGTGTATCCACGCGTGTGTCTTCATCTTCTCGGTTCTTTTTTCGAGGTCCCACATGAACCAATCGCTCTGGAACCCAAATGGGCATTTCCTGGTCCTGGGGAAACACACAAACAGCCCCCTTTTTCCACAAGATTACTGGGTCTTGCCCTTTCCATTGTCCTGTGAGTAAATCCTTCCATAGTACAGGGGGCCATGGGGTGGGATGGCCCTCTCCTGCATGGCGCTGCACTGCTGAGCATCCCTGCGTGTCAAGTGAAAGAAAATTTAAAGTAAAAAGGGCAAGATAAAGGTTGTCTCTTTCTGTTCTCCCCAGGGGGCTATCTCCCCCTTTTTGTTTTAGTAGCTGAGATTTTAATGTGTTATGAGCACACTCAATAATGCCCTGTCCTTGTGGGTTGTACAGAATGCCCGTGCTATGTTGAATTTCCATCTGTGCACAAAATTGCTTGAAAGGTAGGGATGTATAAGCTGGACCATTGTCTGTTTTTAAACACTTAGGCTTTCCCCATGCAGCAAAAGCTTGTAAGCAGTGTTGGATGACATGACTGGTCTTTTCCCCAGCATGAGCTGAAGCAAAAATCACACCCGAGAATGTGTCAATAGAGACATGGAGGTATT
>PVIR01018706.1:0-10199 GCA_004026965.1 Petromus typicus | reverse complement strand
GGAGAGGACTAAATTTTGGAGGCTGATTCGTGTAAGTGTGTCAGCTTGGCGATTGCCTTCAGTTAAGGGCCCTGGGAGGGCCATGTGTGCCCGGATGTGTCCAATGAAAACAGGATTTGTTCGCGCCCACAGAACCTGTTGTAGGGAGGTAAATAGCTGAGCTTCAGTGGAGCACTGTGTTATATGACCTACACGTTCTATAATTGACATGCCTGTACTACATAGGAACTATCTGAATATAAATTGAGGGGTTACTTGGAATGTCTTCATAGGGCTTCAGTGACAGTAGCTAACTCAGTCAGTTGAGGAGAAAATTGAGGGTCAAATTGCACTATGCTTTCGGAATCTTCGCTAACTATCGCTCCCTTTCCTTTTTTGCTGGCATCAGTGAAAAGCACAAGAGCTCGGGGTATGGGTTGGCGCACAACTACTTGTGGGCTCACGACCGGGTTGTTTTTGACAAAGTTGAGCCACGGGTGTGTGGGGTAATGGGTATCGAATTGCCCTGTTGCACTTGTCATTATGACTGCCCATTCATCGTTGCAGGCTGCCAGGCACTGCAATTGTTTTACTGAATATAGAGTATAGCCTCCCAGCAGGCCTTACTGGCCTGTTCAAATGCTAACTGTTTAATGAGAGGCATCGCCTGGTCAGGTTCCCCAAAGACCCGAGAGGCAGTCTGAATCAGCAGGGCGACAAAGTCCGCATATGGCTCACTCGGCCCCTGGATCACCTTAGATAGCTGACACCCCAGATCTCCAGTCCCGGTGATAGCCCTCCAGGCTCTAGTGGCGCAAGGAGCTATCTGTGTATAAACCTCTGGTGGAAACCCTATCTGTTGTTGGCTTCCTGTGAAGCGGCCCTGGCCTGTAAGCATCTCAAAAGTCCAATGGGCACGAGGGGCCCCCTGCGCCACATTTTCTCACGCCTGAGTCTGACTAAACTCATGCCACGCAGCTTTCCATATTAGGTATTGACCTCCAGATAGTGTGGCCTTTGCTATATTAGTCCAGTCATCGGGGGCGAGAGCGTAACCTTGAGACAAAGTATCTACCATAGAGAGGGTATAAGCCGCCTGGGGGCCATAACCCGACACAGCCTCCTTGAGAAGTTTGATATGTTTACAATCTATAGGCTGATAAGACCTTTGCTGCTGGGCATCCTCAAACACCGGAAACAACATTCCATACTCCCTCAGGCTGTCCTACCCTCTTCCCCCATTGTCTTCTCACCGTTCAGCCAAGCATGGATTGTAAGGAGGGGGTGGGGCAGACGCCTTCGCAGGGGTTGGATCCTTCCCATCACTCTGCTGTTCCCTTTTCTTCATATCCTTACACTTTCTACATATCCTTCCTGGTTCCCACCTCCTCTCTATTTCCTTTCGTTTTCTCACCCGTGCACTGCATCTCTTTTGTTTCTCCCTCTTGCTGAGTCATCTGTGCTCATAGACCAGCCTTTACCCTCTTGCTCACTTCCGCTAGAGCCTGAAGTAACGCTCAACTCAGACAGAGTCAGAATGGCCTCCTCTACTTGACTACAATCCTCTAGGACCTGAGCTCCTCTCTGTAGAGGATGCTGGTGACTCGGTAGCTTGTTAGAAAAGCAGCTGTGCACCAGTGTCCAAACTGGCAACACGCCTCGAGGTAAAGGCTCCTCCTCGTTGGCCCTCCGGAGGTCCTTCCCCAGGTGTTCCCATTGTGGAAGGTTGAGCACACCTTCCCGCATAAACCATGGTGAAACTCTGTGGACTACATCAAGGAAGGCTCTGGCTGTCTTAGACTTTGCCAGAGTTCCCCCGGCTTTCAATAATTCCTGTAGGGCCTTTTCTAGTTTCACTTTTGAATTCTCTGACCCCATTTTGTAGCTTGGTGCTATCTCTCAAGCACTCCTCCTCCGAGCTCTCTCCCCGGATTTGTAGCTTGGTGCTATCTCTCAAGCACTCTTCCTCCGAGCTCTCTCCCCGGACTTCCTTACCTTGTCCCGCGTCCACGAACCTTACCTTCTCGTTGCTCCCTCCTAACCCCGTGCAAGGTTCCCGGGTTTCGGCGCCAGCTGTCATGTTTCTCTTGTCCCACGAGGAAGAACACAACACACTGCTGGAGGTGCAAGCCTAAAAATTCCCCTTTATTTCCGCGTTAGCTCCCTTATATACCCTGGTTCGGCACCCCCCCCCCCAACACCGCCTACTCTTCCAAATATGGTCAAGGAAACAGCTTGTTTTTTCTCTGAGGCGGAGACTTACGCCCCTTACGCCATCTTTGATCAGCTCGCCACAGTTGACCATTTTGCTCACATGACTCCGTCCCTGGGACATGGTCCTGGCCCCTCGTTTGCATTACTGACTGATCCAGGGACAGACCACTGCCCCAATCCAAGGAAGATCAATTATATTCTCCCTCTCAGAAATTTGAAATGTGAAGTGCACAGTGGCTCAGCTGTGCATGTTAATGCACAAATCCTATTGAGGAACATGTTTTTGGGGAAATTGGTACGAATGTATAATACTGTAGTCACTGTAGAAAATGGTTGTGATATTCTTGAAGAGGCTAGCATATGACTCAGCAACTCTGCTCCTAAGTATACATGCAAAGAAATTGAAAGCAGATTCAAATGCATCAATTGTCATGGTGATGATGTTTAAAAATGTCAAAAAGTGGAAATAACCCAGATGTCCATAAACAGATGAATCAATAAATAATTGTGGTATATCTATACAATGAAATATTATTAAACCATAAGACAGAATAGAGTTTTGATGCATTCTATGATATGAACAGACTTTGAAAAATTATGTAAAGTGAAATAAGCCACACATTTAAGATAGGTATTATATAAGCCCAATTACATGAAGCATCTACAGTAGGTAAATTCAGAGATGGAAAATAGGCTAGAAAAATATCATGGACTGGGAGAAAAGAATATGGATAATTATTGTTCATTGGTTATGGAATTTCTGGTTACACTAAAGAAAACATTTTGGCAAAGGTAATGATTATAGTGTTTTGAATATAACTCATGTCCCTGAATTATCATTTTAAAGTGGCAAATTTTTATTTATATATATTTTACTACAATGAAAAGCAAAAGTACAAAAAGTCACATCCTTCTACTGCTAGTTCCCAGCCTGCCTAGACTCTTCACTGAGTGATTTAACTGAAATTATTATTATGACAATAAATTTTCTTTTGTCATTTCGTTAGCCAGACTCATAAAAACTGAAAAAGTATATGAAGGTTTTAGGTTTTGTAAGGAACTTATCTGACATGCTATAATTTCAGGGTATCAAAACTGGTACAAGCCCAAATGTCTCTCTGTGCCTGGTCTCAGACAGACCTCAGAGTCCAGGCTACACTATAATATCACCATGTCCTGCCAGGAAACTAAGGTTGGGTGGTGTAGACTGCAGTGCCATCTTCACCTTGTAGAATGCAAACATTTCAGCAACAGGAACAATGAACTCATTCATTCATCCACCCAACTGACCAGGCTATCAGTCACTAGCTATCTATTTATTGAGCAGTTACTGGGTGAATAACACTGCACACACACACACACACACACACACACACACACACACACACAAAGAGAGAAAAACAGACAGCCCATACTTTATAACCACACAATCTGTTCTGGGACAGGAATTAGGCAGTGTTATTGACACGTGCAAATCAAAGCATCTGAGGAAGGGAAATCAAATGAAAAGAAAAATCTACTTGTTATATACTGACTTCAGAAATGAAAGTTCTTCTTGGTAAACAGTCTAGGCTTGATGAAGAGGATTATTTCCATGTCTCAATCTTAATTACTGTACCCAAATCCACTACTAACATGTAAACATTTTATTGCTCCTCAGTAGCCAGCACAGGCCTACTTCCTGTAGCATTTCTGTATGTTACTCTTCCTGTCATGGTTCACTAGGTTTTGTGGCAAATGTTGGGCCTTGTTAGGAATTGAAGGAAAGGGGCTCAGGCAAATCAAGAACAGGCCTATCTTTACATACGCACAAATTTAGCTTTCCTAGTTAGAAATCTGCCTAGTGCAGATAATGGTGAGAAGAGAAATCTACATTTCATCATTTATTTCATCAAGAGAAGTCCTCCGAACATGTGACACAAAGAGCCCATCATTTGGGACCATGTGCAAGCCCAGCCTTCTCCTTCTTACTTTGGGGAAGCTTGATTTACCACATCAGAGTGCAGCACTCAGCTGAGTTAACCTCAAAATGTGGTCTTAAATGTATCCTGCCATGTTCTACACATGAACACATGGATGGATACATGGTTGTGTATGGAGCTAGGAAGAAGAAGCAACAATCACACTCAATTTGCAAATCTATCTTCTCAGCCTGACTGATAGACTCTGTTGACTGAATCCCAAGTGAATCATTTTTTTGTTTGTTTGTTTGAGACAAGGTTTTGCCCTGTAGTTCAGGCAGGCCTGGAACTCACGATATAGCCCGGGTCTTAAACTTGTGGTTATTCTCCTGCCCCAGCCTCTTGAATGCTGGGATTATATACATTCACCACCATGTCCAGCTAGTGAGTCTTTCTAAAAATTATAGTAAGAATGCTTAATATAAGATTTACTCTCTTGACAAATTTTTAAGTATAAATTACACTTTAAGACATCAATATGCAACAAATCTCTAGAATTTATTCATCTTACATAATTAAAACTTTATACCCATTGAACAGCAACTCTCTATTTCTCCCTCCCCTCAGTATTTTACAATAGTAATTCTTTCTCTACATCTATCAGTTTGATTATTTAGGACCCCCCCAGTATAAGTGGAGTTATGAAGTATTAGTTCTCTGGGACAATGTTCACCCACATGGTCGGATTTCCATGTTTTTATGGCTGAAGAACTTTCTCTCAGGTTTATATGCCACATTTTCTTTATACATTCACCCACTGATAAGTATTTATGTGTTCCCATCTCTTGGCTATCTCATGTTTCTTTGAGATGCTAATTTTGCACAACTGAATCTTCTAATTAAATACTACAAACCCACACATATATGTAGAAGTTGAGGGTATAAGGTACTTTTTGTCTTCTTTAAATCAGAAAGGTCCAGAGGAATTCTTCTGGTAGTAAAACTGGTCTTTGCTAACTCAGATAGTCCTTCTTTACTCTCATTTCAAATGCTTTAGGTGACACTGGGAGACTCCTCCTACTGCAATAAAATATTTGTAGGATTCCCCTCGTTATTAGCTACTTTTGACGTGTCAAAGTGTCAGGAAGTAATTAAGTCCTCCAAAATGTATTTTTCCTTTGTCTCTCTTCTCATTGGCACTGGCCTCTTCGAGACTTGGAACTAAGCTGCAGTCCCTCTGCTGCATTCCTTCTGGGCATGTCCTGTTTCCTTCCATCTCTCCGCCTCGCACCCTCTTCTACTCTTTTTCTTTCTCCCACCTCTTATTGAAGGCCTATTGTGTGCCAGCATTGTCAATTCAGAAATAACACTAAAATGTCCCTTAAAGCTAAGTTACAGTCAATCTTGTTCCCTATTACTTGAGTTAATCCTCTGAGGGAAGGGTTTTTAATTTCATTGTTGGAAAGTTCAGTAGCCTTTGATTTCCCCAGGGGATTGTGTGTTAAGCAAAGAAAAAAAAATCATCCTTTTTTCCCCCTCCATCTTAGTGAGTCTGAGGGCTGATATACCTCATTGAAGTTTGCTATTAGCATTAAGTTAGTTAATTATGGCAAGCGCAGAGTCGACTTGCTGGGATGATGGAAGAGAAAAAGAACAGCCCATCAGTCAGAAGAGCTTCTAAATGATTTTGCCACAGTCTAGAGATATTGAAATTGATGGGTCTCAGCCCATCAACCAACCAAATATAGCACCCGGCTCTTACTTAGAATGGGATTTAGGATTTCAAGCATGTTAGAAGCCAAAGGCTTTGGGGTTGGTTGCACCATGTCTTACTTGAACAAATGATTATTTTTCTCTTTCTTCTGCCTGCCATACTCATCAGTGTCACCAGAACAGACTTGTCTATAGTCATTCATCTTGTGGCATCTTCTTCTCTGAATATTCCATTGCTGACACCTTTGGCTTTATTCCTAAAATGTATTATATTACCACCTAAGTCAGGTATCAGGCTGATGGCAGTGCTTCCAAGTGCCTGCCTCCCTTCTGCACCAGGCCACGAGATGAACCAAGGTATTAAATGCTGGGAAATAAAATCCTGTACACCCTGGGAAACCACAGAATTTAAGATTGCAGTCTCTTTCTGTACCTGCTCTGAGTGGAGCCAGGTAACATGGAATAGATGGCAGAGCTTACACCCCACTGAAAGAAGGAGCAGCCTTGAATTTTTAACAGGACGATCTGCAAACAACTGGAAGACATGTCAGAAGAGGGAGATGGAAAACTCTACTCTGCTGTAGGCCTTTTCATCACCAGTCGCACTCATCCTTCCCTTTCCTTTTCCTCCTATTACCTCTCTTTGCTCATGCAAATAAAGACATAAGAAACTCCCTTAATTGCACTCAAAGTCCTGGGCTGAGCTTAAGGCTGCTGCAAAGAGAGACTGATCACCGACCATGCTTGCAGGTCAGCAGTGCAGGGGTCCCAGAATGGTCATCTTCCAATCAGAAAAGATTTGTAGAGTCTCTTTACCAACCTGTCCTAAGCACTCCCCTCCATCTTGAAGCTTGTCTGTATCTCATCTGCATAACACTTTGCTTCCTTAATGGGAGCTGCAGCAGCCTTGAGTGGTCAATTTTTCCAACCTGACCTGTTCTAGTAGTATTTTTCTCTCAAAATTACTGTACCATTTTCTGTGAATAAAACTGAATATTAAAGAACACCAAGAGACTTTAGACCCAACAGGATGACAGTATTTCATCTGAAGAGACAGAGGGTGTTAAAATGTTCCACAGTTTTGCACCAAGAAAATCTCTTTCCCCTCACACCTCTCTGAAGCCCAGAGCTGTGTCTAACAGGCTTTCAGTGCCATGTTTAGCACATATTTACACTGTCACAGCTCCTAGACAAGTATCTCCTCTCGTCTCAAAACAAAGTCAGCTGGATTGGACCACCTTATCCATCTGAACCTATTAAATCTTATTTATTTCCCAGCTGCTAGAGAGTCAGGTAATGGTTATTTATGCAGGAATTTGGCAAATGTCAAGCAAACGCAGTGATGCTTGTCTGGGTCCTGTTTGCAAAGGATGGCAGCTAAAGCATCAAGTATTTTCCAACCTATTCTCATAAGACTACTCTAGCTGAGGCTTTAGACAACAATTCTGTGTGATGTCTGATCTGGAAGAAAATGGTAAGACTGAATATTGTACTGCCTGCTGAATGTCTCAGCCTGTACAACATTGTTTATATCAATAGTAGAAACTGTTTGTTCTATAAAGTCAAGGTACAACTATGGTCACAGTTCTGTTTTTTCCCATTATTTTTTGCCCTACAGCAAAATGCTCCCATGCACCTATTGGCAGAAAGCCCAGAGCCTCTCTCTTGAGGTCCATCCTAATGCTTTAGGTTGTCGGTTGATGGCAAAGGCTAATGCCTGAGGAGAGTGTTGACAGTGGTGGTGACAGCCCTCCCCAAGAGCCAGTGTTCTCTCATCCCCATTGCCAAGGGGCCAAGCTGAAGACATAACTCTGTTAGAGCCTGGGCTTCCCGGTTCCCATTCAAGGCTGTCTTGTGTCCCCTGCAATTTGTTCACCTCCTCAGAGACCAGTTTTCTATCAAGACATATTGATTGTGAGTAGCCTTGTCATGCTGGCCCATGCTCACAGGTGGCCCTGACATTTTCAGGTATGCTGCTCGAGCAAATCTTTCTTGGTGAGACAAGAACAGTCTCTCCAGAAGAGATGTCCCTTGAAGCATCACAGTAATGGTCACCTTGCTAGGCCCACTAGTCTCAGCACATCATTGATGTGTTTTCATTTCTTAGTTCTCGAAGAAAATGTAGGACTTAAAAACTACCTAAAGTATCTCAAATGCCTCAAACCTACAAGCTTTGAGCTTGTAACAAAGCTTTGAAACAGAGTTCACATTTTAAAAAAATGTACCAGAACACCATTCACCCAAACCCCATGTGCCAAATCTCCTCAAGATATTTGTGATTTCTCCTGGAAAGTCTCCTCAGTGTGGCAGCTGCCAGCAACTAAGAGACCACTCAGATTCCCTGTGACAGCTGGTCTGTCAGTAATGAGACCTGAGTCTCTACCTAGGCCCCTGCCATCAGGCCAAATGGAATATCAGACAGTGGTAGTCAGCTACACTACTGGGTTCAAGGGAATCAGGTCTCTGAGTTTGTAGCCATCGTCATCATGGAGGTCTCCTAGTGCTGAAAAGCTAGATAAGAAGTTTCAATTGAAAGCTCAGTCCTAAACCAGTACAGTCTTCTGGCAGCCAAGCAGCTGGCTCTAGGTCCAAACGATCAGCCCCAACTTAATCCCCATTTGCAGTTGTCTCCCCTCAGCCATTCTGATATCCTGTTCTTCACTCAAGCCCTAGGGCTGAGGACTGGTGTATCTAGTAGACTAGGACTAGTATATCATAAATATATTTATGTCTTTCATTCTCAGAAAAAGGGAGATGATGTAATATAGGTTTCCTAGGTGGCTCTTTTAATTATTATTTCTGATGTCAAACAATTGAAAGATGGAAATGGGGAATGAACTTCTGGTTTGACAACAACCAAATCTCATATTATATGCAGTCCTCTTCCCAGTCACAACTGAGCTTCAAACCTTGTCAAGCCAAAGCAAAAATCTTTTACACCCATGTATAATGACTATTTCATTAATGTTCTTCTGTATTAGTTTCATATGGCTGCTATAACACATTGCCACAATCCAGTAAAGTAGCCACTAGTCATAAAAAACTTTTGAATACTTGCAATGTAGAAAGTCCAAACTGAAATATTCTATAGTAAAAATTCATAATGGATTTTGATGATATCTTACCCAAAGAATATGAAGGATGTCATCAATAATTTTTAAAATATTAATTATACATTGAAATGATAATATTTTGGAATAGTTAGTAAAAAGTGGCTATTAGTTGAGCATGGTGGTACATACTTATAATCCTAGCATGCAGGAAGACTGAAGCAGGAGGATCTCAAGTACAAGGTCAACCTGGGCTACAAGGTGAGGTCTTGACTCAAAAAACAAGAATAAACAAATAAAAATGACAACGACTAAAGAATTAAAATTGTACATGCAGCCCATGTTATATTTCTATTGAGCAACACTAGCTAAGGCTATATATTCTGTATAAATGGGCAACTTCTCACACCTCTTCTTGTGTCCTATGTTCATGGAATAATAGAAAAACATGTCTTTGGAGTCTAAGAGCCCTACTTCTCCCATTTATGACTACTGTTTATTCATGTCTCTTCGCCTTAGTTTTCCAAATGTGGAAAGGAGGATAATACTCATCTGACAGGATTATTGTAAATACTGAGTTGACAACTTATGTAGACAAACCAGCATAGAACCTGCAATTGTTGACAAATGATAGTTTACTTCATATCTTGTCTTTTTTTCTATAAAATAATCATCACAGGCAAATATGCAAAGATAAATCTTAAAGACTACCAATTACACAAAAATGTCACATTTATGGAAAATGTTTTCACCTATACTGAATCAGGAAAATCTATTAATTTTACCACAAATCTTTACAGTTTTAATTTCAAGTGCCCATTGTATGGTAGCTTCTATGATATCTGTATCTCAAGTTAGTTTACACCATGAACCCAAAAGGAACAGCTCCTATAAATACCAAGAAGGAAGCCAGACTCTACCAGGGTCAATTGTGCTAAGGGTAGGCACTTATTTTGTTGGATGTTTGTCTTGATTGAAATATGGCAAACTCAAGGTAAAATCTTTGACCTGTGAGTTCTCCATTTGTAATCTATATTGCATTGTACTATTTCCCTTGCTGCTGTTTCACAAAGTGAATTTGGTAGGAAATAAAAAGAATATCCTGCTGAAATAAATTTCAGAAAATTTTGGATTAAGAATATATTGCTTTGCCTATGGGAATGTGTATTCTGACTCACCAGAGACCATGATGTAGCACACAGATTCTCAAGATTCCTAAAATCCTTTTTCTTCTAGTTTAACATGGAACTGTCCTGAAAGTTGTATGGAATTCAAACTCTAGGAGACATTCTTCCAGTAATATGATCTATTTATACAGAAACTCTATGTGGTCTCTCCTTTC
>PVIR01018705.1:0-33014 GCA_004026965.1 Petromus typicus | reverse complement strand
ATGAAAACTATAGCACAGTACATATTACAGGAATGTTTTGCAGTGAATTTTCACCATCCAGCAGCTACACACTGTAACCGGATTGTGTCCTGCACCTTTACCACGCAGCTCTGTGATGCCCAAGGGACCTCTGATGACTTAAAGATAAAAGGTTTGCCATTGCTGTAAGAAGTGTGTAATCTGTTTTGAAGCAATGTTTTTCAGGCATCTTATCAAGACTTCAGATCAATATATCTGTTGCACACACAGCGGCTCAGAAAAGGTTTAAGGGGGAAATAGCACAATCACTGATTGAATACGTCAAACGGACAAAAGTACCTTGTTTCCAACTAACACATAGCTGAATTTTCTTTTTTCATTTTCAAAAGAAAGAAACAAAGCTATCCTATCATTTTCTCTAAAAACCCTTATTTGAATTTGGCTGTGATTAGTTAATTTAGAAATTGATACTGCCTGACCAGAGCTGTGGAGTCTATGGAAATGTTGGTCTGTGTGGGTGGTTGGGGCCAATGCTCTTGGGCTTCTGCCTGATCTGCAATTGTGTCTAAATCCTCATCAACAGAGTACTCATTTGGGTTAAAGTATTTCTTATGGAAGAAACACACACCTGAGAGGGCACAGGCGCACTAACTGAGTTATCCGACTGGCTGCTCCAGGGAGCAGAGTCGCGAACCGAGAGCGCGGGAGGTAGCACATCCCCAGGCGGGATACAGAAAACCAAATATCTGTGGAAGCAAGCTCAGGGCATCCAGGTACCCAAGGACAGTATCAGAGTTCGTGAAACTGAAAAGAGGAAAGACAAACATTCTTTGGCTTTAAATTCATTTCTGGGAAGATACAGTACTGCCTCCAGAATTGTATGGGACTGTTGGTAATAGATGTCTGCTGCTTCTGTCTGTCTACTATGACTTTCTCTCTTGGGGATCTGTTCTGTCTTATCTATGAAGATCCAACAGAATTATCAGTCATAGCTCCCTCACTCCTGAACCCATCTCTGAATTGTGTCTCCTAAAATCACGTCCAGGTCCTAAGTGGGCCTAGTAGTACGACTAAATTTTGAAATAAGACCTTCAAGGTAATTAAGGTAAAATGGGTTAGAACACCATAAAATAAAGAAAATTTTAGACTAAAGCCATAAAAGATTTTATGAGTTTATAGAAGAAGGCGATCATCCACAAGTTGAGAAAGAAGACCTCAGAAAAAGGAAGAAGGGCCAACAACTTGTTCTTGAACATTTGGTCTCCAGAACTACAGGAAATTCATTTCTGCCCAGCCATGCCTCTTCTCCTGGTCGTCATGTTAACCACAGTTGGCTAGTGACCTATGGAGGAATCTAATGTGGAGGAAAGGAAGTGACTATGTTCCTGAAGTGGGGAGTAGCTGACAGCTGTCAAAGAAAGAATGAGCACAATATATTTAAGGAAGTCAAGCTGAAACACTCCTGGTGTGACACAGATAGAGAGGGAAGGAGGGACAGACAGACAGACAGCAGACACAGAGACACAGAAGAGACAGACAGATTTTGTGACTTTTCGCTGAAATTAGTTAGGCTTGAAGGCAGATCTATCTTGGATAGATATCTTACTTAACAAAAGTAATTTTTTTCTTGTGTTAGTTTGAACAGGTTTTGTACTTGTAGATTAAAAAGTTTTCTTCAGCTATCTATTGTGTATATATTTCAGGTAGACATATGTGATATGAAGAAAGAATTTAGTCATCAGAAAATTTATAGCATACAGGAAAATAAGAGAGGAGGAATATCAAGAGATGTTTTGGGCGGTCAGCAAGAGGAAGAAAACAAAAGAAAAAGGAAATAAGAAAGGAGGGAACACGGCAGGCCCCTCCTTTACTGACCACAGGAATCCACATCTTGTATTATATGAGACTCCCGAGTATTTGGGTTTTTTTAAGGTTTAGGCTTCAGAGCTTATAAGAAAAATTCACCCAACATTCACAACAATCGTGATTAATGCTTTTTCTTTCTGGTTTAGTTTTTCTGGCTGTATCTCATACAACCTCACATTCTTCCCCAGCATCCATGGGCAAAATGCACTAAAATACAGTAGTCAGCAAAGAGTGGCAGATTTATTTCTCCACCCAAGTTGCAAAACCACTAAGATGAAGCAGCTGCACAGAAAGCTGATCTGTGAGAAGTAGGGAAAAGTAACTGGTCAGGAAAGGGAGAAACCTTCCTCCAATGACTTCTTGATCCCTTCTCTACCAGTCAGAACTCAGCTTCTCCTCAAAAAAAACTGGGACAAATACTTTGAATACTTGTAAGTTGAAACAGTACAAAAGTATGGGGCCGGGGAGTTAGCTCAGTGGTTCCAGCGCCTGTCTTGCAAGCCCAAGGGCCTGGGTTCGATTCCCCGGTAACCACATACAATACTGGGTGTGGAGACTCACGCCCAGAAGCAACTAGTACCACATACCACAGTGCTGGGCGTGGTGGCTCACGCCTGTAATCCCAGCACTCAGGAGGCAGAGGCAGGAGGATTGCTGTGATATGAGTTTGAGGCTGAGCTTGGAGCCAGCCTGAACTACAAAGTGAGACCCTGTCTCAAAAAAACCTAAAAAAAAAAAAAAAAAGTATGAACCTGCTTGAAAGAATCACCTGCTGTCTCTAAGCTGCATGCGTGAAGATCAACCAGCACTGGGAAGAAGTCTTCCATCTCTTCTATTCCACTAGAATAAGGGACCAGGCTCTGGGCTACAAGCATAACCTAGAAGTTGCTACTGTACCATTTGTTCTACCTTGCTTATGGTTAGTATTAAAATGTTTTTTCTAGCTCCTTCATAGATGGAAATATTTTCCCCGTTTAAAATGGGTGACTAGGACTCGGAGGAATGAATTAGTAACTCCCACTCTGCTATTCTCTGTGCCACAGAATCTTCTCAGTATCAAGCTCATTATGAGTCAAATAGGTAAATCAGTCAGTCTAAGCAGTGACAACGTCCTCTGATGACTGACAAGATTCTCCTTCCTCAACCTGGCATCCTTGATGAGCACGCTACCTATTTTATTCATCTCCAACATTCAAAAATATTAGAGGGGAGGTCATATATTTGGGACTATGACCATTCAGCAACTTTGGGGGGTAAAAAAGTAAAGTCCGACATTTAGGGAATCTCAGTCCAATGGAGAGATAAACACTTACAGTTAAGATACTCTGCCATAAAAAAGACTTTCACTAGCTACAATAAAAGCATAGAGGAAACGTAGAGTAAATGAAGTGGATTTCACTGTGAAGGCAGTCTTACATCAATGTCTACAAAAGGAGTACTTCTTAAATCTTATTATGAAATGTTAGCCAAAAATCATGTTCCTTGTAACTATCTGTAGGCAAGTGAATTTAGAACTCATATTTTCTTCTTTATATTTGTTTTTCTTAAAAACTCTCTTAGAAGGAATGTGTCCTTGGCTTACTTAGTCTGGCTTCTCTCAACTTATGGTTGAAAGACAAATTAATGTTCTGTTTCCTGGTGTCTAATTTATCCAGCTAAGCTAAGGGATAGATAAAACTCTAGGGACATTCTTTTGTAAATTGCCTCTAAACTATTAGAACACTACTGGATTTTCTCTTGAAATAGATGGTGATGGTGGCCCAGTGACTCTTCTTCAGCTGTATTGAATTCAACAAAGAATCAAGAATTACAGTTCAGTTCTATCAGCCTTCAGAGGCCTGAGAATTCTTCCTAGAACTGTACTTCAGTACATATCCTTCCTTGTACTGTAAGTGCTAGGAACAGCCCTTTGTTTGGTGTGTTTCACAAATATTTTAAAGAGTAATTGGGGGAAGCTGCTTCAAGAGCCACTAGCCAGTTTATTTTAGCAATGGTAGTTGAGCTGGCAATTGATGGAGTAATGTGATTTTTGCCTTCAGGTGACCCACGTAGAGAAGATATCCTAGGAAAAAAGAACAGTATATTTTTGTGATTTTCAACAATGTCTATTGTGTAGGAACTACACAATTAGGGTTTTTCTAGGTTGATGGATCAAAGGAAGGCGTGGAAGAAAAATGTGAATTTTGTAGTTGTAGGGAAGTACATAGGTAATAAGGTGGTCTAGGTTTGGTAGGGAAAATATCGTGCTTAATAAATGTCTGATGGGCTTGGGAAACATGGCAGAATGAAAAGTACTGGTGGGATTGCCTGAGTCCCCAGGCTGGGTGGTACTCAGGGAGTGAAGCCTGTAGGCTATGACTGCAGGATGGTGACTTAGACATGGTCAAAGTATGAAATATACATTATGGAAATGTCACACTGAAACCCACATTTTGTGCAATTGATATGAACCACTGATCACAATTTATAAAGATTTATGTGACAGAGATTTCCTCCAATAAAGAAAATTTTTCTTTAGAAAAATTTTAGAAAAAATAATGCCACTGCTATAAATGTATTTTTAATGTGCTAAAGGAAGGGCGAATAGAGCGGTCTAGAGAAAAGAAAGGAAAAGAAGAAGCACTAGGAAGGACATTGGGTGAAGTTAAATAATCACTGAATTTTCATAAAGATAAGAAAAGGGAGATTTTTTTTTTCAGGTTTTTTCAGACAAGGTCTCACTTCCGTGGTTCAGGCTGGCCCTGAACTCACATCACAGCAATCTTCTTGCCTCTGCCTCCTGAGTGCTGGGCGTGAGCCACGCCCGGCACTGGTATGTGGTGCTGGTTGCTGCTGCGTGTGAGTTTCCACACCCAGTATGGTATGTGGTTACCGGGAATCGAACCCTGGCCCTTGCGCTTGCAAGACAGGCGCCAGAACCACTGAGCTAAATCCCCGGCTCAGGAGAATTTTCTTTAGATTTCCAACACTGTGACATTACTGAGAGACACACCAGCTGGGGACACTTGGTACTGCCTTGTCCTCTGCTATGTTTTCAACCCTTCTTCTTGTCTTGGGCACCAAAGACTTCTGTTTAAAAGTTTTTCCGTGCAATGCCAGGCCAAATCCTTAAAAAGAACAGATTACCTAGGCTCTCAAGCTCCTAAATTCATTATAAATTCACTATATCATTTGTTAGGCCACTGGAAACATTTTGTGGTTGACTCTTTCCAGATAAAATCTACCCAAGGATCAAGCCAGAGCCTCAGAAGGCCTCGTTTCCATCACTAGACAGACTTCTCCAAGCAGATATAATAAGCTTGTTTTATTTATTTATGAAAGGGTGAGGATAAAAAACTCTTTCGCTATGGTCTGGATAACTACTGCGCAGAGAAGCAAAAATAAACAGGAAGAAAGAAGAGACAGCATTGAGTGGACTAGTCACTGTAGAAAAGGTAGAAAGAGGATGGACTCAGTAGGTCTGGGGGATGGCTTGCTGAAAAAATGAATGGAAATTTCAATGTATTTCCAGGAAATTACTAATTAGAAATTCATTGGGATTGCAAGCTTCTTTTACAAAAATTCAAATATGTCTAAGAGGCTTACCTACTAGGGTGAGGGTGGAATTCAGTCTGAATTAGTTCCATCAGCTTATTCTCTGCTATCTCCTCACTGAAGTCAGTCTTACTAACACAAGAGTTTTACTTGAGGGGAAAATGTTTTGCATACAGAATATAATAACGTGTGGCACAGAAAGTAAGAGTCTTGGGAATGAGAGAATCACCAAGGATCCCACAGAAAACACAGAGAGGGTATCTGGATTTGACAGCATACAAACTTTGGCCTTTTCTGCTGAATTTTAGACCTGGAGTATTAAAACATCATTGTCAGTGTCACCTCAGGTCAATAATTATTATCGATTTTTTTTTTTTTTTTGAGACAGGGTTTTGCTTTTGTACTTCAGGCTAGCCCGGAGCTCTGCCTTGAACTCGCAGCAATGCTTCTGCCTCCCAAGTGCTAGGATTACAAGCATGAGCTACTATTCCCAGCACTGTGGTACGTGGTTCTGATTGCTGGTGGGTGTCAGTCTCTACACTGGGCATTACTGTATGTGGTTACCGGGGATGAAACCCCGGTCCTTACACTTGCAAAGCAGGTGCCGGAACCACTGAGCTAAATATCCAGCCCCTATTCATCAATATTTTAAAATAATTTCATTTAAGGGTATATTTTCTGTTTAGTAGTAAATATCTGAAACTTTATAAAGCGCCATCTTTACATCAACAAAATTGCTAAATTTTATCTATTACATCCTTTTTTTTAAGGTACTCACATTTTATTTTTAAAATAAATACATTGATCCTAAAATGTAAAAAATGTTATCTTTGAGTAGAAATCTCAGTATATTTCAAAACTGTCATGAGAGCCAGTGCTTGGAAATAAGATAAAACTACTGAAAAGAATGAGTTATGGACCCAAATCTGGCACACTCCTAACCAGAACTTCTCGCGTGGTGATGTAGCACTAAAAAGAACGAAAATAACATTTCACAACCCAAGTAAAACAGTTCTCTCATGTGTTCTTTTAGTTCAAATATGGGAAAGCAATTCTTTTTATTAAGAAAAAAACCTGGTAACAAGCATGAGCAACAAGTTTGGACTAGCTAAATATCATAAACTGTTTTTCAAAGGCAAAACATTACATGATGAGATAAAAATAAATCTCTGTGCTCGCCAGTAAGTTTCCATGGATGTGTGCCCTTTCCGTGTGAGTCACAAGTCTAAGGTCAGGTACACTGTGTTTGGAGTGCAACAGGCAGTGTTGGCCTTACATGGTGTCTTTGGTGACTCGTCTGCTTCTAGTCAAAACTGTCCTAGCTCTCACACATGTGGATCTTAACCACCTTTACCAGTATCACCATCTTCTTTTCTTAGAATTTTTTCCTCTACCTTGCCTGGGACACAGCAGGTCTTTGTGGAGAATCTAAAGTGATGAAGTTACAATTTTGAACATTATACATTAGGTATGATATACAATCTGTTTTATTCCTCAAATAAGACTATATGACTTAATAGAATCATGGGTCTTAGCATTACTATTGCCAAATTCAGTGTTGTTTATAGATCAGTAAGCTGAAATACAACGAGACTTTGAACCTTGCTCAGGATCATACACTAGTCATGTTTCAGAGGTGGAAATTATCAGGTAGTCTCAAAAACTGCTAGAGACATTTCTCTACTCAGCTTTCATATTTCTACACGTCATCCAAACAGGTATGAACTTTTGTTCTGAACCATCTTCACAGACATATTTATATACTGGATCCCTTTAAAAAATACAGTGAACACTTCACTTCAGAGATGAGGGTAAGTTGGCTTTTGTCTAGTCAGTGCTCACTATAAAAGATTTATATTTCATAAGTTTGGAATTTCTCTCTTGAAATGCACAACACTAAGTATGCACCTGTCATCTAGCCAGGTAGAACCTGGAATCAGTAGAGCAGTACAAATGATTGTAGTTTTCCACTGCGATTGTCATAAGTAAAAACATCATTTGCCTCCAACACCAACATCTCATGTCCTCTGACAATATCAATACCTGTGGCAGGTTGACTTGGGAGCATCAAGTTTTTGACAGAGACATGAAAATTTTGGGATAATCAAACATGCGAAAAGAGAAACTATTAAGTGTTACGAGGCTTTGTGTTCAGATCTAAAGTGATGAAGTTACAATTTTGAACATTATACTTTAGGTGTGATATATAATCTGTTTTATTCCTCAAATAAGATTATTACAATGGACTCAACTTATGAACTTGATCAGTTTCCAAGGGCTGGTTGTAACTCAATACAGCTGAGATCTGGATGTTTACCTGGGTACACACTATAGATAACAAGAGATAAATGAATCTTCTATTAACCTAGTTAACCCAAGTTGTTCATATGTCAAGTCAGTTGTAACCTGAAGGTCCACTGCATACACAAAGACACATGCATACAGAATTTAACTGATTTAAAATTAGACCTATGAAATAGTTCTCCTTGTCCCTACTTACAAGCTTAGAAAAGCAGAAAGCTCTGTGAAGTTAATCGCACAGCTAATAGATAGCAGATCAAGACTCTGGTTTCAACATATCAATTTTGTCAACTTTCAAATAAAACACACCTTGAAGTAGAAGGAGCTAGTCTGCCTTTAAGTAAAATGTCCACATTATTTAGTATTATTTTGAGTTTCATTATTTCCCTTTTTAACAATACCATATATTTAGATACTGATATTATTACTTAGTTTGAATTCAGTATTAAATATTCATCATTCACTATAAATACAATATTTTAAAATTTATGAATAAAGTTTATATTATATATCATGCATTTTTAGTAAAAATCTATAACAAAAGCTGTTTATACATTTTTATAAGAAAATAATGCTGCAGATACCTGATTTTAAAGTTACACATGTAGGGAAATTATCTTCAGGTACAGAAAGATTATGAAAGGAGAAATAATTTCATTGAAATGACTGTATATTTTATGGAAAAAACTGCATTATTCACAGAGATAGAAAAAGAATATTAACATACTAGACAGTAAGTGAAAAACTACATATGTCTAAAATTTATAAATGTTCTTTAAATAAGCCATGGTTAAAAGCAAAAGACATAAATATTTCTTAATTTTATATAACACTTGTTGAAGTAAATTTTTAAAACTGATAATTAATTCCAAATCATAAGCAGGATGTTCAGAACAAACCATTCTGAAATACAAATAATGAAAAGGAAAAACAAACTTTAAAAAACCGATAGTCTGTGGTCAAATGCAAATGATCTTTTTTCAGATGACCTTAACTGAAAAAACTCTGGATATTCAGTATTAGTGTAGTAATAGAAATAAGTTATTTTACTTTTCACAAAATATTCCTTCTTTATAGAAAAAAGATATCCAGCTAGAATTTACAAAAAAAGCACCCAAGATTATAGTCAGTTACAATTATTCTATAAAACATAAGACCAAATGATTCAGCTATTAAGATGAAAATACATTTGAAAGTTGAATTATTGATTCATATCTGCTTTAATTCTGGTGAATGACAATAGAAGACTGTAGAATATCCACTGGGATAGGAGAAGAGGATTTGTGTTTGGTGTGGAGACCAAAAGTCCATAGAGAAGCTGATGGATTAAGGTACATCTTCAGATTTCTGATCCTACTGGGACATATATTAATAAAAAAACACCATTGAAGTTATGCAGATCTTAATTTTAATTATGTAATGAAATAATTTGTAGGAGCATAAACTAATAAACAGCAAATGAGTTTTAAACATGCAATTTGAGAGACTCTTCTGACATAGTGCTTTAAAGCAGGCTGTAATTTCACTGAGAAGGGTTTATTTAATCTAAACAGCTTATGTACTTCTGGTGATTCTTTCCAGTGCATGAACCTATGTAAAAACTGGAAATGATAATTTTGTGTGAAATACTTACTCCAGTTAAGACAGAAGTTATTTACTCCATCTCCTGTCTTAAACATACAAATGAGAGGAATTTAGAGAGGAAAAACAAATTTTATGATCAGAGTGGTTTAATCATGAAGAAACCTATATTTTTTTTAAAGTTCAAGTTTTATGTAACCAAGAGCTACTGAAATATGTTTCAAAATAGGGCAGCAATTATTTTCAACACAAACAGAATAGAGAAAAAGTAATATTCATCTAGAACAGCGATATGCTTGTATTACTTATCCTCAAGGTTTTCCCATTGGCAAAATCTGTGGGCTGCAGAAGATGTGTGATAATAGAATAGACAGACAAAGAAGCTAAAGCTGCCACACTCAATCCTCATTAGTTGATGTCTGCTGTGGATACACATTTCACATACATATTCATAATTAACTGAAGATTACCTGGAAATCTTCTAATTATTTCACATAATCCTTCCTTTCTGCAAAGCTGATGTATTTCTGGTAATATATTTATCTGAAAGGAACACAAACATTCTGGTGAGTTAGGCATTTGTAAATGATGAAGGAAAAGAAACTCAGACAGTTAAATGTGGAGCTCTCTCTGTACCCGTCCACACCCAACCTTGAAATCACCTCGTCTGCATTCCAATCCAGATTATGAACATAGCTTCTTTGATAATGTGAGATAAAACCACTTAGAAATCTTCAAAATATTTGACGAAACTCTTGAAAAACTTGTTTGTATTTCACATTCATTAGATAAACAATGTATGGATAACTTCATAGTTATAACTAACATAACTTCAGAGCTGCTAATTTTGCAATGCAAAACACAGCACCACATACATCTCAAAGTTTACTGAATTCCAAAGTTTCAAAGGTCCTCAGGGATTTGCATCATACAGTTATTTAGTAGCAATTTGGCATTAAATGTGTTTCAAAATTTCATATGTACTTACCATCCTGAAGGACATTATTCCCTTTACATACAAAGCAGATCATTACAAAACTCTGTTGTTTAACCAAACTTTGTTTTTAGAAAGCTTAGTAAATTTGTATACATTTAATTACAGATATTTTTAGCTTGTGAAGAAAAGATAAATTTTATTCTCACCTGTGAATTTATAAATGGACTACCCAGCCATCATAAACTAAATTCCAAAAATACTAAGAAATATAGTAAGAGGCCAGGGATTTAACTCAGTGGTTCCGGCACTTTCCTTGCAAATGCAAGGTCCCTGGGTTGATCCCCCAGTAACCACATACCGCAATGCTGGGCATGGTGACTCACACCCACCAGCAATTGGTACCACATACCACAATGCTGGGTGTGGTGGCTCATGCCTGTAATCCCAGCACTCGGGAGGCAGAGAGAGGAGGATTGCTGGGAGTTCAAGGTTCACATAGGCTACATAGTGAGCTCAGGGTCAGCCTAAAGACCCTGTCTCAAAAAAAAAAAAAAAAAGAAAAGAAAAGAAAAGAAATAAAGCTAATGTACTGCTAAGGACAGTGAAAAGAGTTGCACATAAATTATCTTGAAAATCAGATTCATTTTTTGAGACATTATTACTTTCAAATTAATTCACTCTAACCTGATAAAAATTATAACTTCTCCATTGTATCCCACTGGTATCACTAGATGAAAATGGTTTAGTGGTGTTGGAGAAAAAGAGGCAAGCAGAAACAAAGTGTGGTCCCACTCCTCTGCTTAATAGGATTGCTATCTTAAATGCATTTTGCTTCTTCTTCCCCCCACCCCCACCCAGTTTCTGCATTTTTAAAATAAAGCATTCAGAGCCTCTGGTCTCTAAATTTCACTTCTGCTGTAGTTTTGATCAAGTTCCTAGTAAGTCGTAATTTTAAAAACTAATTCACTTAGTGTGCTTTGAAACAGTACATTGATTAAATCTCTTCTAACATTTGTGATCTTATTAAATCTCCTCATTAATTCAGCAAGCTTTCTTCTCCCTAAGAATAACTATCAAAAGAACAAATTCAGCCTTGGTCCTATAGAAATAAAACTCAGGCTTCCACAGAACCCACACTTAGGGTTCCATGTTGGCAGAATTCCTAAAATTGTCATCTGTTGAGAGTCCACGAGAATATCAAGTCTAGTCATTGATGCTCTTCTACACTGGGAATTGAAGGAAGGCTCTCAGTAGCGTACATTTTCAGTTTTAGGGTTGTCTATATTTCTCAGATTAAAAAATAAGAACTTTCAAGGACTCGATGTGGAAAATAAGGACATTAAAAGCCCTGAACTCATCAATTCAGAATTTTTAAGAAGGGATAGAGGGACAGACAAAGCGTTGTAAAAGTTTTTAATTTTTTGACTTAACACACAAAGTATCTTTCTAATTTCTTTTGTGGAAAGCTTCAAAATTCAATAACATTGAGCCATTTTCCACATAAGGCAAAAATCATTCAGTAGCTAGTGCCTTAATGGAATCTGACGATGGAAGGGTTTAGACACAGATCAGTGCTGAGCAGCTGACACTGAAGGCCTTGGAAGCGCTCGCGCCCATTTCAGACTCTCCTGAAGCTTTCAGAGGCAACGTGCTGCCGTCGTCCGCGTGCTAAGATCACCTACAGTCGATCCATCCCAGGCCTATACACACCGTAGGGTGTGGAGTCCTGGGAAAATGGTTAATAGTAACTGAATGAATGGGCCAAAGCAATTTATGTACATATTACAATGATGGCACAGTGGGCACAAATTTCAGACAGAAGTGTGGGCTGCTGCGTCACATCAGAGAGAGTCTCTTCATGAGTAGTTTGGGGCCAGAAAGAATAACTCACTCGGCAGCAACAATAAACGTCAGCTCCAACCCAAGAGGAGCATCCGTCCCATACTCCTCCATATTTTCCTGTCCCCTCCACAGTGATTTCTGCTCATGCTTTCCCCTCTCAAGTGCATATTTAGAATTCACAGAGTTGCAGATGACATAACAGTGATGACATGTGACACCAGAAACAGAGCTCCTGAGCTCTGAAAATGAACGCCAGCCTCTGCAGTTCAACTGAGTAACTCAGCACAAGAGGTGAGAATACTCAAGGGTCAGAGGCCATCCTGCTGTTGCAAACCAACCCCATTACATATCTGATTACTGGACCTTGCAAGGATCTCCTATACCTTAGTTCTTTTTCCTTTTATGCATATCAAAGACATAAAACATTTACACCATTATAAAGCAGAATATCATCAAAGTTCTTTTAATTTGGATTTGCTGAATTCCATATAATGAGTTTTCTAGTTTAATATTGCAACAATTACTTTTAATAACCATTTTAGAGAAATTTTAGGATAAAAGCAAATTAGGACAAAGACATAGAGACTTCCCATGTATCCACTGACCCTACACAGGTGTGATCTTCCCCAACATGAACATCCCTTAGCAAAATGGAATGTTTGCTACACTTCAACCTGCATTAACATTTCATCAGCAGCCAAATAATAATTTATTTCATGTTTTGAGATAGCATCTTGCTATATAGTGCAAGCTGATCTCAAACTCAGTATGTATCCCAGGATGGTTTTGAACTCGTGTTCTTCTTGACTCAGCTTCCCAAATGTTGGAGTTACAGGTATGAACCACTGTAGTCAACCTAAATAATTCTTTTAAATATACACCAATGTTGTATTTGGGTGCCTTACATACATACACATATGTGTGTTTACATGAAGATTGTTGCTCTTCTTTACTTGGCATGAAACGTTTTTTTTTTTTTCAGTACTGGAAGCTGAACCTAAGGCTTACATACTTAGCCTCTGATTTATTTTGAGGTAAGTCTTGCTAAGTCACTGCATTGCCTCAGCTGGATTCCAACCTTCTGTTTTCTGTCTCAGCCTTCCAAAGTACTCAGATTATAAGCTGCCTCACTACCTTTTAAAGAATTAGATTACATATATAGAATGACGATGACATTTGCACCATGGTGTATTTCTTAAAAATCAAACTGGGGGAAAAAGAATGTTCATTTAAAAAGACTTTAATTCCAACATGTCTCTAAAACTCAGTTTGTAATTTATCTACATCTAACATTTCTATTAAATATTATCAAACACAAGGGAAAAATCATTCTCTTGAGACATAGTTCATTAATAAAAGCAAAAGTATATTAACTATAAGCATCTGAAGAATGTTTATAGATCAAAAATATGAAACTACAGCAACATCATTAACTTCTTAAAGAGAGTAGACAATTGAATTTGAACTCTTTATAAGGAATTGAAAAAGACTCTGAGGGAACTTTTTCCTGGTTACCTGAATACTGAGACTGACACACACATTGTATTATATCTTAGGGATCTGTTCTTTTTCCTCATTATATCTATTGAAACCTTTTATTTTATATATATAAAAAAACAGACCTCCCAAAACTGTTCAATATCCTCAACAAAGAAAAAATTAATGACAAAAAATCAGAAGAATCAGTTAACCAAGGAAAAAAAAGTCTTTCTTCCCTCCAGCTTTAATACAGAAGTACTGTTCTATCACATTCATCTATACCTGGAAATGCCTTAGCATACTTCAGATTAAGAGCCATTTCAGTAGTTCCCAGGCCTCTAAGCACTAAAAAGAGCATCTTGGTTTTAGAGACTGCTAATCCTACAAATATTTAAAGCTAGAAATGAATCCTGTAAGTTTGAAACACTAGAACCCATCTGTTTGAAATGACATAGAGCTCAGTTACTAAACTTAATGTTCCTCAAATAGTGGGACCTCTTTCACTTACAGCACACAGGAACTAACAGTTTTAAATTCACATTACTGTCCTCCTTTGTAGACAGACTCCTGACCATTCATTTCCTGTGACTATTTACATTAATCACTAAAATTGCAAAGTTCTAGTGAGATAAGTAATTCTAATTTGAGTAAGCACCTTTTCTTTGCTCCTTCTTAAATTCTTGAAAATTCTGACACACTCCCAACAAATCTGAAGGAATTTGTCACTTGGATATTTATGTTGTTTACATAAACAAGTCATGGTTCACAAAGCTTCAAATTATTCACTCTCCAAAGAGATAGTTATCTACATGTATTACTGAGAATTTATGTATACTTTATGAATATTCATTAGATGAGCCCTAAGTGCAGTGCCTAAATACTTATTTTGAAAAGTTTCTATTGATATCATTTTAAAAAGCAAAAAATTGAAGTCAGTTTCCTGAGTGAGTATCTTGGTCAGTTTACTTATTAGCTTGAATTTCTTACACAACAGTCCTTACTCCTGTGTGCTTCAATCCCCTCACCTCTAAACAAACAAATAAATATGCAAATGCTTAGAATGAGTTGCATAAGAAGCCACCAGTATTATTTGTCATTTCTGTATTCAGTGAGTCTTCACTCCAGTGGGGCTGGCTCCATCTCACCCACCTATTGTCACTGTCCAGGTCCAACCCACCCTTCCCTCAGGCTCACATCATTGCAGAAGTGATGGCCTTGATTTGGTCTTTGCTGAGTATTTATATCGGCAGTGCCAAACAAGCCTGCAAGGATGCAATGGAATTCGAGTCCCCTCCAGTCACCCAGGACTGCTGTGTGCCTCAGATAAGGAAAGCACCCTCCTCAATATTTGCCTGTTGTTCCTTTTATCTGTATCTGTGGCCTTAACTGACCCGCCAGCATGAGGAACTCCCTGTCTTGGCAGGGGATTTAGCTCAAGGGACACCACCAGATCCTGGAAGAACAAGGACCTGAGGACATCCCTGGTGCCACAGAAAAGAAGCCCCAGTCTTCTAGCCACACTTGAACGCCATTCGCCTGGTGGAATCTTCCCCATTGTTTCAGTTAAAATTCACCCTAGGGCTGGGGATTTAGCTCAGTGGTTCCGGTGCCTGTCTTGCAAGTGCAAGGACCCAAGTTCGATCCCCCGGAAACCACATACTATACTGAGCATGGAGACTCACATCCAGCAGCAATCAGTATCACATACCACAGTGCCAGGTGTGGTGGCTCACACCTGTAATCCCAGCACTCAGGAGGCAGAGGCAGGAAGATTGCTTGATGTGAATTTGAGGCTGAGCTCAGGGCCAGCCTGAACTGCAACTCCAGACCCTATCTCAAAAAAGAAAAAGAAAAAAAGAAAAATTCACCCTAATCTCAAATTTATTTTTCTCCTTAGTACTTTTTCCATCTAACATAGTTTTGCCCAGTGGTTTTTTTTTTTTTTTCTTTTCCCTAATTTGTTACATGTGTCTAAACTCCAATAGGCAGGGATTTTTATCTGTATTAACTCTATATTCTCAGTAAAACAGAGCTTGATGCAATCATTCAATTGGAGAAAGAACAAAGAAGTAGGTGGACAATTAAGCATATGGTTAAACAAATGTATGACTGAGTTAAGAAAGCTATAACTAAAATCACGGAGATACTCTGCGAGGAAATCCTTTCATGTTTTGGGACATCCATCTTGATAAACACTGTCAGCCTAAATTTAGTGTAAAAGTAATCCTCAAGAGAAGAAATTTCTCACATTTTCTCTATGCAAAAGAAATGTAGACATGTCACATTGTAGACACAGAAGACGTGGTTCTTTTATAGAATGGATTATTAGTCTGCCATAAAAATGATAAGATTGAGTCATTTATCCTCAAATGCATGTTCCTTCAGGATATCCTCATAAGTAAAATAAATAGGCCACAGATGTATAAATATCATATCTTTTCTCTGGTATGAGAAAATGTAGATGTAAATAAGTTCTAGTACATAGAATAGATATTGTGAAATAGAAAATATTTAAAAGGAAAAAAGGTGTAGGGTAAATAATGAGGGGAAAAATAATATGATGTTAATTTTAAAAAAGGAAACAAAGCTTATGTATATAGGAGGTGGAGTTTGTAGGGTGGGTAGGGGAATAAGAAAAAAAGAGAATTAAGTTTTGTCATATACTGGTACAAATTTTCAATGTTGAATGTGATGATGATGGGTATATCAATGTACCAATAAAGATTTGAATTTTTAAAAACTGAAAAAAATAATTCTGATAAATAAATATAGAAAGAATGAGAAAAAGAAATCATCACAAGATGAATAGAATAATTATGTAGGCAAGGTCCATTCTTAGAACTGGGCAAAATTTTGAGGAGAATTAGGGTACTTGCATGGTCTTGAGGTATGAGAAAATGAAGATGTAAATAAGTTCTAGTATATAGAATAGATATTGTGAAATAGAAAACGGTATTTATTAATTACAAGAGAAAAACAGTAATTCCATAGTAGAGAAAAGCAGTAGCTCTCACTGTCACTAGGTGACAGAGGCTAACAACAGTACTCAGACCAGTGGACATCATGTTCCTCTGACATGATGTGAAAGGCACTTCATTTCTATGACAGTCTTTCCAAACCCATCATTTTATGAGAAGATAACAGATAAGTCAAAATTAGGGTAATTCTGCAAAATACTTAACCACTATTCTTCAAAACTGTCTGAGTCATGAAAGAAAAGGACTAAGAGTGGTCAAGAGATTGGGAGAGATCGGGAGAAAAGTTAAAACTTCATGGAAAGAGCAGAGTCAGGGTGGATCCCAGAACAGGAAAATGCCACGAGTCTTATAATTCACCCACTAGTGTGCAACAATATTAACTTCTGAGTTTGGGTTGATGTGCTATAGGTAGGCACAATGCTCACTTTATGGTAAACTCAGGGTACATGGGGAAATTTTACACTATTTTGTCAGATTTTTTCTGCAAGTCTAAAACTATTTCAAAACTTAAATAAGAAATCTCATCATAAATGACTGTATTCTCCAGTCCCTGTTTCACTTCCTGGATACACACTTCTCACCTTTTTTTTTGCTTTCACCACTTGTTTTGCTCTGTTTTGCCTCCTCACCAATTCCACTGGTCTCTTGTGGCTCCCCTGCAAATTTAAGCTAGCCAGTGTCTTGGAATCTGTCCAGGGTCCAATGCCTTCAATTTGAGGAAAGACAGTGTAGGCTACAGAGTGTAAACAATGGTACCAAAACGAATGAGGTATCAACTGATGGTACTAGAGTTTACAGACGAAGTTCAAGGGTGAGGATGTAAGAGGAGAGAAGGAACAGTCATGTGTGACTCTGTACTGCCTAATTTGTGAACCATTTGTTTCAGAGCCCAGAAAACAAAGTACAGAACCAAAGAGGGTAGAGGCACCTTCTCTCTCCCTCGATATCTGTGTCCAGTTCACACAGATCTGATGGGATGCAAGGACTTTGACACATGGAGAGTTTTGTAGTTGTGTGTGGCATGCAGGGCAGGAGTCAAGGTACCCCTGCCTGCAGGAAGCAATAGCACTGCAGAGTCCAGCAGACCTAAGGGGCTGGTGTTAGCTCAAGGAACTGCACTGGGGCTTCTCAGTCACTGCACTATTGACTTATTTGGATTGTGATCCTTTGTTGTGGGCATCATGCACTACTGAGCAGTGTCCTTGGCTTTGACCCACAGATGACTGTAACACATCTCCCTCTTAGTGTGCCAAAACCAAAACTGTCTCTACATATAAAATACTTGAGATAGAGAGAAAGATTATTTTAGAAAGAAAAAAAAGAATAAAAATATATACGAGCAAAACAAGATATTGGTAAATAACAATCAGGGTCTCTACATTTATGGTGTTCCACTCAAACTAAGAAATAATAAAAGAGTACTGTAGGCAGGCACCATTCACAGCTTTCTGTGCTGAGTAGTCATCAGTCTCTGCTCTCCAGGAAGTCCAGCTGACTTTTATGGGAAGAAAGACAAACTTTTATCCCTTGACTAGTGATGGTCTTAGACCAGTGGGAGGCATAGGCAAGAACAGAAGGAGGGAAGAAGCTTAGGTTCTTGTCTCTGGGCTCCTTCTCTACAGGCCTGTGATTTGGCAAAGGCTGCCCTCTCCTAAGTCTACAGCTATCTTCTAGGGACACAGGTCTTGGCTCTAGCTCTTCACAGGTTCTGATCACACCACTCTATCTACAAACCTCTTTTAAGACCTGGGCTGTGAGAATTCTAGGAGGTACTAGTCCCTTGAATACTCACTGGATTCTTCCTGTTGCTTTGTTTTGTTTTACTCAGCCAAAACCTTTTTGTATAATTCCTTTATTAGTTTCTCTTCAGTTTTGCCTTCTTCAAAATGCCTTTTTAGTATTGCACTCGTTTCCTGCTGGACGGCCATACAGAATATACTGCAGACTTTGGCCTCAAGATGATGCTTATTTTAAGCACAAGAGTAATAAGATTATTCACCATTTTATATTCTTCTTCAAATAACTATATAAAGGATGAATTTTGGGGGCAAAATATCTGATTCAGAAAAACTAATGAGGAGGATTTAGCAATAATGCTGGTAAAGTACTGCTGATCTGACTAGAATAAAAGTGAGTAGAGTATATAGCCAATTTGTACAGTGTCAAGGGGTTACATGTCTTAGCACTGTATGATGACAGAATATAGAGGACAAAGCACAGAAAAGGTCAAGGGGTGAAGCTAGACTTTGATCTTAAAGTGACTGATCATATTTCTGACCAACAGACTGTACAACTTCTAATGTAAGAGCATAATCAAATTTGTAGAGGAAAATAATGAGTCAGTAATAAGTCAGACATATTTTACAACATTCAAGTGGTGGTGCTCAGGCATATCCAAGCCAGAAGCCTGAGAAAGCCCAAGTTAAACCCTGAACTTTAGCTATACATTTGGAATCATCAAATGGAAGAGGTAATTAAAATTTGGGGAATGATGTTAAGGAAAACAAGCATTTAAAGAATGAACAGAAAATAAATGGCTAGGAAGCAAACAGAACAGAGAATTATAGCTTAAAGATACTAGAATTTCCTAGTATGTATGAGATCCTGAGTTTGAGCCTGGGTGTAATAAATAAAAAAGAAAGAAAATTCATAAAAGCAAAGAAAGAATGGCTGAAGATGCATGAAGACACACAAATGACTGTGTCCAACTGAAAAGCCAAGAAATAAATACAAGTTAAAGAAAATATCTACACTATCCTTGAAAAAATATCAAATAATTACATTAGGCTTCTACAACTCCATTTAGGGACTCAAAATGATTTGGTGTGCACCTTTCTCACAGTTGATCAGCATCAACTCTCTGTAAACTGTTAGCATGTAACAGGCCATGCATAATTTTTATTTAACTTTTCTAACAGCATTGACAGAAGTTCATATAATTGAGACAGTAAATACTAAATGTCAAGTTTTAAAATGTATTAAGATGTATGTAGGCCTTTTACTGTCATTTAAAATAGGTTTGATAAATCCAGAGCAATGAGAATTAAGTAAAGAACTGACTGCACTGAATAAATAAGTGACCAGGGTAACCTCTACTTTACAGGTTACAGAATTCTAGATACAGTTTGTGTATTACTGAGCAAAAATCAGTTTCACAACCGTGGAACTAAGAGAGATTTTGCCACACACAAAAAAAAAGGCACTTTTTATGGGAAAGTATATAAGGGGTAGTATTATGGTTTGCCTTGTCTCCTAAAAGCTAGCAGGCTAAAGGGTTGGTTGTCTGCCTTTGGCCCTACTGGTAAATGGCACAATCTTTAGGAAGTAAGACTTTCATGGAGGAAATGAGATCACTGGGAGAATACCTTTGAAGGTGATATTAAGATTTTAGGGCTTCCTGTCTCTCTTGACTTCCTGGCCATGATGAGGTAAGCAGTTTCCTATACCCTACACTACTGGCCATACTTGCCACATACTCAGAGGCAGCAAGGTCAAGTGACGATGGACTGAAAGCTATGAGAGTATGAGCCAAAATAAATCTTCCTTTTTTATGAGTTGATTTTTCTTGGGTGTGTTGTCCCAGCAGTACAAAGCTGACTAGTATACATGGCCAGTTGCAACTTTGTCTGAAGATGTAATTAATAGCTCTAAATTTTTCAAGACCTTGACAAAACATTATGGGCTATGAAATGCCATTGTTAATATCTGCAGAGTGGATAAAATCTGTGCACACTCTTAGGTTATTTACCTTTTGATTTAAACCTAGCTGGCACATATCTTCCTTGGCAATGCAGGGTTTTCCATCAGTTTTCCTTGAAGGCAGGCAAATGAGCAGATCCCAAGAGTTCAAATTACCTAACAGCAAAAGAATAGTGAAAAACAAATTATTTTATTGGATATTTAAAGCATCATTTAGTTTTTCAAATTAAAGAATCTAATTATCCTAAAAAACTGTTATTCTGACTATAATTAAAAGAAAAATGCTAATAGTCAAGATAATCCACTTTCAACTTTTCTTATTCAAGAGATGAACACTTTGTACTTAGTATTTTACTCTAGGGAACATTCAGCTTTAAGGGGGAGGTATTATAAATGTTCCTTTAAAAGATTGCAATTAGAAAGTGTTAAGTCAATAACTTTATTATACAGTCTTGTCTGGAAAATGGAAGAAAGATTGTGTTGTCTTTTCCTTTGAAGAGGAGAAAATTGTACAATAAAATAATGGCAAGTCAAACATAATCTTTTCTGACCATATATATTACAACTATTTTTACAGAAGTCAAATCAAATTTATCTTTTTAAGACTTCTTTCTTACTCCAAAAATTGTTACACTAGACAGAAAGTAAAACAAAGGGAAAAAGACAGATTTTTGTACAAAAGGGACAAGTGGCATCATTAAAGGGAGTAGAAGTTAGGGTTTAAGGTGGACTGAAGCAACTGATAGTTCAGCTCTTTTACCACAGGAAGGGCGCTCTAGAAAGAAGTCATGGAGACCTGCCGACATAACCTCAAATGAGCTCACTCTTGTATAATACCCAAACATGTTTAAATTGAACTTAATATGTACAAATGGATTTATCTTGCTCTCTCCTGTGTAATTGGGACTTCAAAATATTTGCTGAATGAATGAATAAGAAGTCTCTAATAGAACAGTAAACATATAACCTCATGGAGTGAAAAAAACATATAGAAGAAATATGCTTCAATTCTTATGTTATAGATGGTGTAGAAATAGATATCTCAAAAAGTGAGAGATTCAATAGGCAATATATAAAAGGATATATTTAGATTCTTGGGAAATTTCCCCCTTTTGAAATTCAAAACTTTTTAAAAAAAGCAAAATGGAGTATTACTCTGCCCTAAAAAATGACAAGTTTGAGTCATTTATATTCAAGTGGATGTATCTTGAGGACATATTCATAAGTAAAATAAATAGGTCACAAATGCATAATTACTGTATCTTCCCTCTGGTATGAGAAACTGAAGATATAAATGAGTTCTAGAATGTATGATAAATACCATGAAATTGAAAATATTCAAAGGAAAATGGGGGGTAAGTGTAAGCAACAAGGGGAAAGAAAAAATGTGATGATTTAAAAAAAAGGAAACAAAGCTTATGTATATACAGGGCAGAGGATTGTCGAGTGGGTAGGGGAATGGGAAAAAATGAGAATGAAGTCACGTTATAAACTGGTACAAATTCTCAATGCTGTGTGAATATGATGTGTGTACAAAATGTACCAACAAAGATTCAAAAAAAAAGAAAAAAAATTTCTATGTACTTTTCCTGTCTTTAATCAATCTTGAGGTAAATACTCTTTAAGTAACTATCTGAGACTAGACCTCAACACTTAGACACTTCCAAAAAGCTTAGAAAATAATCAAGTTCTCCAAATTTCTCTCTTTTTAAATTTTCTAGAATTTCTTACTTGAAAAGCAAGATACTCCCAGGGAAAAGCTTTATGAAAGAAAGGACGAATGGGAAAGAAAACCTATGACAATTAAGAATAAAATATCACTCTCTACCAATAAAGTGCTTTCTAATTTGACAAGTTGTACGCTCTCTACACCACCAATTCCTGCTTTTAATTTTCCTCTTGCTAGAGGAAGAACCTTCCTAGAAATATAAGAATCCAGAAAACTGAAGTCAGGCTGTTGTCCTAGAACTTCTATTTGCTTGAAGTATCCCAAGAATACAATATAGTTGTTCAAAAGAGCAAGGAGAACCAAGAACCAGATGTAAGGATAAGTGAAATCTCATTTATGTAACAGCAATCAGACCCTAGGATTAGAAAACTAACTCTGCTCCAAACACACCCACTTTGAAAAAACCCTATAGTTAACACATTATAAGTACAGTACAATGATTTTAATGCCTTACTTTAAATATGAAATGTGTTTTCTCAGCCCTTTTAAAAATTGCTGTTCAAAAGAAAACACAAAGACTTTTTATTCTACATCATTTCTAGCCCAGGCAATACTAAACTCCTGGAAGAAACTTCCTGTCATAAGATTCTCAGCTAAATATTTTGAGAAGATAAGCACATGAAAAGAGAGATTTCAAATTAAAGACTGCATTGTTTGAGTCCTTAAAAAGTATATTTTTTTATCCCCTCAAATTTAAAGGACATCTCCCCTCATACAATCTGGAGTTGATAGAAAGAAATATGTATTTAAACCATAAATGTTTAAAACTAGAAAAATATGTTTAAATAATTCAATTCAATTTACTAGGAACTTCCAATAACCTTCAACATGAATGAACAAAAAAAGCATTTCACTAGAAATTAAGAGAAAATAGCAAAAGAAGTGCAGACAATGACAGCCCTCAGCAATCTTCGAGGACCCAAAAACATTAAAAAGAAGATAACTTATAAAGCATCACACAGTTTCTTGATATTGATAAGGGTGAACTCATATCCCTCAAAAATTCAATTAATATTTTAAGTTAAAAATTAATAATTCAAAAATATTCAAAAGGCATAATGCTTCCTGTTAAAATGAAGGATAGTAAAAATTTCAAGATATATCTTCTTCAAGATTGTCCTGTATCTTGCTATTGAAAAACGCTGTTTCCATTCAAAATTTGTATTACATTCACTGAATTCTATAACCTCTCAAACTTCTATTTAGGAGTTAAATATTTAGTAGATCTTTTCACTTTCTCTACATTTCAATCTTCAGCGTTAAAAGTCAACACCCTCTCCCAACTTCTGAAGCCTTTTTTTTTTCCTTAAGAAAAAAGATTCGTTTACTTTAGAAGAGGTGCTATAAATTCCCTAGCTAAGTGAGCCACAAGTTTTCCTTAAAGTATTTAGGATACAAATTCACACCTCAGCAAAATCACAAACTAATATATCTAGTGTGGTGCTTTAGAGTTGCATTTCACTAACCGGAAGCATGAGTGTCTAGCAGGAAAGTGCCAAGGACCCAGAGCAGAAATTGCAAACTGAAAGAACACAGGTCAATCCAGGCCACAGATGGGTTGCATTTAACCTGCACATGTTAGTTTTGTTTTTATATTTCAAGTATTTGCCAAAATGTAAATGTCAGTAAATTTATGTAAAAACCCAGATTTCACCCCTCATTTGAAAACTTAGAAGCTCTCCTTATAATTGGCCCATGCCCCAGGAGGCTAGGGAGGCTAGAGCCAGCCTCCCACGGCTTCTCCCCTGGCCTTAACTCCACCTCCACGCTGCATAGAGTAACAGCAAACTGTCTTAGTCTCGGTGTAAAATACCAACGTATACATTTTCCATGAATTGGTCATTCAGCAAATTGATATTCCATGTTTCAGCTTTTAGTGAACTAAGCTCATTCTTTAGCTAAGTTGGTTTAGTTGACCTAAGTTCAGCAAAAATGATACTTGGTCAGTTAGCGGAAGAAGCATGAACGTAGGCTTTTGACCTCTAGAGTTCAC
Organism: Petromus typicus; assembly: GCA_004026965.1. Lineage (NCBI taxonomy): Eukaryota > Metazoa > Chordata > Mammalia > Rodentia > Petromuridae > Petromus > Petromus typicus. The sequence continues at coordinate 9,096 of PVIR01018705.1, read as the reverse complement.
ATACTTTTTCTCAAAGTGGAAGAACATTATTTCCACTCCAAGTTCATGTTCTTGGCTGTGCTAAAGCACAAAAACTGGAGCATGGCTTCTTTGAGCCTGGAAAAATCAATGATCTGGGGCTGTCTTTTTCTCTGTGTGTCATTTCTCAGAGCAGAATGCTAATGTGCTCTCCTGGCCACTCCTATGGACACCAACTGCCCCTTTCTCCTTCACTGTCTCGTTCTCAACTCTCCAATGAGCTGAATTCAAGTAATAAAGGACTCATGACAGATTTTGTCCAGGACTTAAGAAGCAATTTGTTTTGGTGTTTCTCTTTGTTTCTTCTGTTCCTACAAAACTGACATTGTTGTGGGAAAAAAAAAAAAAAAAAAAAAGCTGAAAGTCAAAGTTGAGCTTGGGAGGAGAAACAGTGTTAGGAAGAGAATTTGAATACTGGAGGTCTAGGTTTAGGGACTATCTTCTTGGTACTTTTATCACTTCAAAGCAGAGAGAGGCCCAGGAAGAGCAGCTGCTTGCTCTCTCTTGTATTCAGTTATGCAGTACTTCCAGCACCCTGTGTGTAGAAACAGCAAAGGTATACACTTCGCAGGAGGAAAAATGAGACCGAAAAAAAAGAAAAGAATTATCTAGCTTTAGCATTTTTCAGTTACTGTCATCTGTGTTTGTTTGTTTGTTTTTTGAACCCTTGGAGGAGAGAGTGGCTAGAGGAGGTATAACACAGCTATTCCTAGACCCTCATATAACAATACAGCATTACATTATTAGCAATTCTGCTAGTAAATAAAGTTAAATCTTCATATACCAAAGGAACTACATTCACTCGATGTACTCAGAAATTACGTTTATTCATTGGTTTCCACCAACTTTGAAAAGAAATAAAAATGTATTTAGCATTTTCCTCCAATGGTTAGAATCACTCCTTTTCCTGTCATAAAGAAACTAGAGCTGCCCATTAGACTTGCCAAGGTTTTAAACAGAGGGGTCAGAGGGCCTAGTGCTAAGGAAAACAGGATAGAGATGTTCCATTCTCCACCTCAAAATCAGAACAACATGAACACTTTCCAAGTATCTCCCCAAAAACTATGCCACAAACTGCTGATAACACCAGTCACCCTCAGGCTTCTGTAGTGTTTGCCCTGGAGATGATGAAGACACCACAGACAGTTTTAAAACACCGGACAAAGTCCAGGTTCATTAATTTGGACATAAATTATCTCTGCAAGCAGTTTAGACTCTTTTCCCTGAGTGTCCTCAGAAACCACTTTACTCTGGGTGTTAATAGTGTTAATAGTTAATAGTGTTAATAGTGTTAATAGTGCTAATAATAAAGGCTGTTTTTTAAAGATATTTTTTTAATCAGCTCTCAGAAGTGGGTCTCCTCTTAGAATATTTCCAGTCTCCCACAGGCAGGCTGCCATGAAAAGCAAGCAATTGTTTTCTGACTCTCAGATGACCGCTTTCATTGATAAGATCCATAAGGTCAGTAATTTAATCCAGAGAACTCTGAAATAGCAGGATTCATCTTGGCACCATTCATATAAACACTGTTCATTCTCAAAGAATGAGAACGTCAACACACTGTATAAAAATCCAAAAATATTGTCTATTCTTGCCTCCTTTTTTCCCGTTAGCATTTACCACCCCTTGACAGATCATATATTTCTTATTCATTTGTTTATTATCTGTCTTCCCCCATGAGTTTTATGAAGTCAGAGACTACACCTATTTTGTTCATTATTAGAGTCTCAGAACTAAGAATAGTGGCTGGAATGTAGGAAGTATTTGCTACATGTTTGTATGCATAAATGAGCAAATAACTTTATATGAACGGCCACCCAATAACTAGAATTTAATCAAAAGCCAACTTATTAAAATTATATTATAAAAATGGACAAGCCATGAGGAAAACATGACTTTTTAAAGAAAATATATCAATATACATTTTGGTTCTTAGGCAAGATAAAAGAAGTGTAACTAATGGAAAAATGAAGTTAAACATTCAATTGTTGATTGTCAATGGAATAACAAAAACACATAGCAACTCTGCTTATTGTTTTACATATGAGAAACTCTTCTATGAACACTGAGGTAACTGAAGCAGAACAGTTTGCGAAGAATGGTCGGGAAACAAACTTGTCCGTGAGTTTCTAAGCTACACAGTTTCCAAAGCCAAAACACGTTTATTTATTATTCACAGGAAAATATTAGTTTAGTCTATATGGACATAACTAAAATTTTTCTGAAATTTATTTTCCTTGAGGATGAAGGTCTGAAGATATTTAACTTAGTTAGGGGAGTTATTATAAATTATTTTTATTGTTTTGTTGTGCCAGGGATCTAACCCAGGGCCTTATATATGTCGGGCATGTGCTCTACTATTGCTGTATACCTCCACCCCACGATGTTTAACTTGTAAATTGTTTTTAACATTTCTTCATAATGAATAAGGATTTTTCACTTCTATTGCCTTTCTTTTCACAACAAGAATACAAAACTCATACTGAATGTCAAAATCTTATATCCTCTGTTTCCATTCCCTACCATGATTAGATGATGGCATTCACGAGCGCATTTTTAATTTATTGTTCATAAATTTGGAGCTATGTTTGATTCTACCCTAATATTACATGAGTATGACCTGTTGAAAATACCTCCATATTGCCTTCAATCTTTCAAGTTGCATTAAACAGTTTTCTATTTAGTTTTCTTAATGTGACTAATCTATAAAGTACCAACACACCAGCCATAATTAACTTTTTTTTGCAATACTGGGGATCAAACTTGGGCCTTTATGCTTCCAAGGTAGGCACAGTACCACTTGAGCTAAATCCCCAACCCCATAATTTAATTTTTAATTGAATTTATTGGTATATTTTATATACATGTTATGATCACATCCGACACTGAGAATTTGTAGCAGTACACAAGTTCATTCTTATTTTTTCCCATTTCCCTGAACCCTACAATCCCCCCATCTCCGATATGCACATAATCTTTGTTTCCTTTTTTTACCATCCAAGTTTTTCTTTTCCTTTCTTTCCTTACTCCTACCCCCCTTTTCTTCTTGAATATTTTCTTACTATTGTACAATACCTATCATACATCTTAGAATTTATTTACACCTTCAGTTCCTCATACCAGAGAAAGGATACAGTATTTACACATCTGTGTCCTATTTACTTCACTTATGAGTATGTCCTCAGGGTGCATCCATTTGAGTATAAAGGACTCATTCCAGCCATAATTAATTTCATTCATCAATCTTTGTAGACAAAAAACAGTCATCTCCCTGTTTTTGTTTTTGTTTTTTTTTTTTTTCTTTCTTCTTTTTGAGACAGAGCCTTGCTGTGGTTAAGGCTGGCATTGAACTCTCAGTAATTCTCCTGCCTTAGCCTCCCTCCCGAGTGCTGAGATTACAGGTATGTTCCACCATGCGAGGCTCATCTTAATGTCTCAAACATTGAGTACAGTGGACTCAGTATATGATCACTGTACTGATAATTTCAACATTTTAGAACTAGCTTTGGGAGTATCAGAATATAGAACCTTGAGATTCTCAACAAATATGGGCCACAAAGTTTAATTAAATCTGGTTACTTAGTACAGGAGTCTGATCATCGGTCTTGGCATTGTCTGCTTATCTGTTGAGAACTGATGATGAAAACTCTGTGTTCCATAAAAATACATTTTAAACTGGCTCTCCCTGGTGCTCTTACCACACCAGGGACGGAGCTGTCTGTCCTCTATCTGCAGTTGTAAAGAGAGGTTGTAAAGATTACTGAGATATTTCTGCCAAGAATTTGAGCTTCTGAAGTGGTTTGAATCAACCCACAGATTCCTGCACTAAAAAATTTGCCATTGAGAACATAAAGAAATAGACTCTTCACAGAAATGAACTCTTCTAAAATGTTGTGACTAAGGAGCTTGCCAAATGTACCCCCCCAGATCTTTACAAAATTATTTTCAGATCTTTCTACCTTTATTTAATCCCCCTTTGAAATGCAACTGATAATATGTGTACTAGTGTAAACTTTCCTTGCTTTCAAAACCATTGTCCATATAGGAGAACTCTCTCAGTAAGACATTTTATCAAATTTTTAAATGTTGGACTACTCACCAGTATAAAATACCTTAAAAGAAGTTAACACTGCAATCCTTTTTAAGTAATCAGAACATACTTAGTGTCCTAATAGTGATTTTCAATTCCATTCTCTAATAAAAAGAACCAACACCTTAGGAAAAGGGCTGATTCAAAGACCGAGGTAGGGAATAAGCAAGATGAGCCTAGAGCATCATAGTGCCAGGAGGTAGGAAGATGTTTTAAAATAAATAAACAAGCAACAAAAAATTAAAAATGCCAGTATGTCAAGAGACACTAGTGTCAATGCTCAAAACAGAAATAATCTGTACAATAAAACAAGGAAAACAATATGGATTATCAATCTAAAGTATAAAATAAATACCCATTAGTTCACATTGATGCAAACAAATACTGACTAAATAAACAAGTAGTGATAAAGAATTCCCCAGGTCGTAGAGTCCAAGCAAGTTGAATAGCTACTCCATCTTCAAGGGCAGAGCATGGCCTCCTTCCAGAGTTGAGTGTAGGAAAAAAAAAAAAAAAAGCAAGATAGATTATATATAGATACAAACTCTCTATGATGAATGTTATTATTAGGTATATCTTAAATGTAAGAAGTGAGTATAGAAGGAGGAAGTAGAAGAATAACTCTACGGTGGAGAAATTTGACAAACATTATCCCAATTACAGGATCAGGTTAACATCAACACTGCTATGTCATATTGATAGTATGTTCCCTTTATGTGTTGTGATGAAAACAATACATTTTTATATAGTCCTAGTCATCCAAATTATAAAAGATCATATTGAGAAAAAAAGTCATGTAAATTACATTTGAGAGATTTAAAATAGCTAACAAGTTATTCTCAATATGTCAAAGTCATGAAAAACAGAAAACTCTGGGAAATTGTCGTAGCTTAGTAGAGCTTCAGAAATATGATGACTAAAATTAGTACAGTATCCAAGGTGAGATCCAGGCACAGTAAAAGGGCATTAGACAAAAAATTTAAAAAATTTGAATAAATCATGGATTGTGTTTTTAAAAGTCTGAATTGACAAGCTCTTTGGGAGAAGTATTATGATGACTTTTATGTGGCTGTACCTAGTGATCAACTCCACAAACTAATTTTATTTCACCAAAGAATTGCTACTGAGAATATTGTATTAGAAAAGCAATCAGTACTGCAAAGCAGAAGATGAAAATAATTGCTTTTCACGCGGGATGCATCCTTCCACAAATAAAAACAGAAGACTGAAAAACAGATTAAGTTTGCATTGAAAGGCCTTTCATTACACCTGCTTCTTCTCAAATTCTTCTTTTGTACTTGTGTTATTATTTCCCTATAACTTTAACTCTTTCAGTGATTTCATTGACATCTATTACATTAGCTATTACTTCTCTTCCATTGACTTTAAAGAGACTAAAAATAGCTCAATCTTCCTCCTGGCCTGAGAAGGTATTTCTAATTTCATGCACAACATACATCATACTGAACAAGTGCAAATCTCAGTTCATTATCTTCTGCCCTTCCTTCCATTTTCTTTATCATCATGGGCTTAGCAATCTTCTCTCAAAGAAGGCATAAGTTCATCTTCAAATCAGCTTGCTTTTTTTTTTTTTTCTTTTTTTAACATGGCGTGTTTGAAGTCTATAATGATTACATTCATCATGGGTTTGGTACATGTGCATAACACATCTTAGTTCTTTCTGCTTCTTCTTCCTAGCCTTTCAACCTCACATTCTATTAATTTCAAATACTATCAGTTCTAATTTAAACTCCCTTAAATATTTCCCGCCTTTTCCAAGTCCTATCCCAGTCTTTCATTGTAAGATTTCATCATTTCTGCAAAGGCTCCTAACTCAGTCTCCCTGCTTCTAATTATGTTTTCTTCTCTAGTTCTTCTTCCGTCCTAGTGCCAGAGATAACATCTTGAAGTACAAATCTCATCTTAGCCAGAATAATACAGATCAAATTTCTTAGCAAAACAGCCAAGGCTCTAAACGTCTGCTGAAACTAGTCTTCTGGTCTGGTTTTCCAAAAAGCAGCCTTTCCCTTTACACATAAACTCTCTCCTCTTCAGTCACTTCAGTCCTCTTCAGCCCCTATTGGTCCACAAAACCCTTCGTGTGTACAAACTTCTGTGCCTCAGCATGCAAGCTCATGTACTCTTGCCTCTACTATTTGCCTAAGAAATAATTCTTACACCTAAATATTTTACTTGGGCATCTAAAAAGATCCCCCCACATTCAAAATTGACCACTTTCTTTTCTTTCTTCTTTTTTTTTTTTTTGAATATATATATTTTTTCTGCTCCTTAGACTGCTTATATTGTAACAGGTACCACAGTCAAACATGGATACTACTGCAAGAATGGTGTCCAGAACAACATTATCTTGAAAACTTGGCAGAATGCAAAAGTCTGAGTCCAACTTAGACCTTATCAAACAAGAATTTGTCAATGACAAGACGCCCTGGTGGTTTTTATGCAATATAAACTTTGCCCAATAGTTCTTCATAAGTTCTTGCTTATCTTTGTAATGCTTTCTCTCCTACTCACATCAATTATAATGTCCTACATGAAACTCTTATTAATAACTTTGGGGTTTAATAAAATATGAGTATTTAGTGTCAATTATAAAATATACTGATGCCTAGTTACCGTAATGTCCTCCTCATAATCCTTGTCATGAGATCAATGCTTTAAACTGTGTTCTTTTATTACTTGAGTATGTGACATGATGTTTTTGAAATACGCATATCAAATTCTACAAAACACCAAAGGTGGTTTTAGTATATAAAATTAGCACTGTGACTGTTTATTTGACCAAATATTATTCCTCCTTCTTGTTCTCTTAAAAATAACTTTGCATGTATTCTTTAAATTGAAATGAATAAAACTTACTAATATCTACTTTTGCACTGTATAATAACTCTCTGGGGAATATGAACAATCTGAGAGGGAGGAGAGTATCACTGATTTCTAATCATTCCAAGAATAATTCCGTATTAATTCAGCATAGATGAGAAAGTTTGAGAAAACATAATTCACTAACAAGAGAAAAAGAATCAACTGTCATTGCCCAATTAGTTAATGCCACAGGCATTTTAGAATTACTATTTCTTATTCATACATGTTATTTTCAATCATCTTTAGAGATCTATTTAACCTATCAATACGTGAGGTATATGTGAGCTTTCAAGATGCAAAATTTAACAGTCTATCAGCTGTTTTTAAGGTTTCTGAATAGACACATAAGTGTAATCTGAAAAACACAAGGTATAATCTTCTCTCGTAACTGTCTCAACCCATTACATTTCTTCAGCAGGCCTGAGTCCCACAGTTGGAAGACATTTGAACTCGGCAGTCACTCAACATCAGTTTCAACCTCATGGAAAGAGAAGCCTGCTTAGTAGCAACCTGGGTAAGACGCATGCACATCATTCAGAATGTGGTCAAGCAGTTTTCCCTCATGGGCATCACTGCTGCACTTGCTTACATAGGTGGCATCTGGAGCCTGCGATGTGGTAAGGAAGGTGTGTGCCCACGATGACTGGCGCCAACACACAAGCAGTGTATATAATCTAGTCAGAGGGGTCAAGATTCTTGGGATCCCAGAAAATGGGTGCTTCAGTGAAGGAGGGAGCTGGGTAAAGCTAGCGCCTAAGACAAGTTTTATCCACTTCACAATTTTCCTACAATTGGCACTGCTCCCAGAAGCAGAGTATATCAGAAGTGTCTCTCCTGAGACTAATAATTCTGTCGTCTATGAAATGAAGAAAATTTAGGCCAATGTGAAGCTATGCCAAGTACTATTAAAGTGGATTGTTCCTACACATCTAAGAAGCATATTTTATCCTACATTTTAACAGAATTCTGCTAAATCATAGTTCTTTCTAGTTTTATGACAATAGTTTTTTATCTTTCTGGAGATGCTCTGGACCATCATATGTTACTTTTCCCTCTAATTATTAACTAAAAATCTGTATAAAAATTTATTTTTCTTATTTGTCATTACCTACAGTGATTTTTCTTTTTTTTAATCAGCATTGGTAATTTTAAGATTTATATGCAGATTTTATAATGTTTTTATGCTTTAAATTCTGTCATGTTGGTTTCCCAAGAATATGACTGCTTGCTTCAGATGTATAAATACTTCAAATTTTATAGATTTTTTTTCTAGATTGTTGCCTTGAAAAATTCTATTTCACATTTCCATAAGCAATGTATAAAAACTTTTCTCAGAATTACCACCAGCAATTGGTGATGTTGACAATTTTGAGTTTTGCCTGTGCCATGAATGTAAATTGGTAAGCTCTGCTTTAAATTGTCTTTCCCTAACTTTGTGAATTTTAACACCTTCTCTTCCTTATTTGTATTTGCTTTTCTGTGAACTGTTTAGTCATATACTTAGTACAAAGATGTTTCATAAATAATATTCCTGGTTTAAAAATGGTAGCCTAACTTTGTAAACATCTCTTCCATAAATATCAGTTAGGAGAAAAAAAACTCGTAGCCTAATAAAATATTTTAATTAATAATTAAGTGAATATTTTTCATTAAATACAGAAATTATGTCCCTTTAATCTCATTAGATATTTTTAAATGTAGTGACATCTACTATTGCAGACAAATGAGGGACCAGTAATGTGGAAAAGAGTACAATTAAGAACCACCTTTCTATAGAAAAATTTGTCAAGGATGACCATGGCTATAATATTTTCATTGACTGATCTAATAATCTTGTATTATTACTAAAATCTCCAAATTATGAATCAAAAAATATTACAATAAAGTAGAATTTTATGGTAACAAATGGAAAAATTCTATATATCTATTAAGAATTTTAAAATATTATGGTCCCATACAATACGAATGAAGCATATATCTTGCTTTTTCAAGGAGCTACTACAATATTATGATTAAAAACTAAAATTTGTAAAGACAATGTTGGGAGCCATTTCCTACAGTGCCATGGCTGCCTATGCAGGAGAGAAAAGTCGGCCTGATTTCTG